>JAFVLL020020104.1:0-33644 GCA_021397915.2 Tor tambroides | reverse complement strand
TTAGGGTGGGAGGGAGGGGTGGGGGGAAGGAATTTTTATGAGGAGCAATAAATCAAATTTTTGACACATAGTCGCCTACCATCTCTCTGATAAATAATGGATGCCCATTTAGCAGGAGTGTTTGTAACTATAATTGTAACTCAGTTGTTTGGTGTTTAAAGAACAACAGTCTTCACTATTATGACTTTGTACACAAAGCATAGCGAGACTTTAGTGAAGAAGGATAGTGGGTGAAAACTGAAAGCAGATGATAGGGACTGTCAAGCACTAAAAAGAATTGTGTCCACTGTGCGCTGTGACAGCAAACCTCAATATTCACCTTGAACACCCAGTTTCCACAAACAACTGACCACAGAGAGCTTCACAAAGCCAACATCCTTGAAAGAGCTGCAGTTGTTAAAATTTTAATCAGAGACACCAAGATGAACTTCAGCCTCTGCCCTTGCCAGACAAATCACCTGACTTGAGTATTGTCAAATCACTGTGGGCAGTTTTGGAGAGACAAGTGAGAAGCAGATTCCCTTCTTCTTCCCTTCCTCTAAAGCAAATGCTAGATAGGCAACATTCAGCTGGAGACAACTGAAAAGTTGTATGAGCCTATGGGCCAGTTTTGCTAAGCAGGGCAAGTTAGCGCAAGAGCGCAATTCCAAAACAGCGCCGATGGGTGTGGAAATTTCTGTGAGTGATTTACTAACAACCACACAAATTAAAGAACACAGATGCAACATTTAATTTACATATCGACCACCGCAATATACCAGGTGCAGCACAAATTAGCGTTGTCACAAATAAAGAAATAAAGAAGCCACAGTACATTGAAAAGAACCGGGGGCCAAAAAATGAAGGGTTGCAAGAAGTTTTGATAGACCTGGTATTGCGTGACTCCTAGTTGGGGGTTCCAAGTCGTCTTTTATTTCCTGAAGCAAATTAAAAATAACATGGTCTGGCAAATGATGTGTTCGGGTAATGTGTTCTTCTGGCATTCCAAATAAATTAATACGGGTGAAAAAAATCCTCTCCCTTCTACCACGCGCTCTCTGTTCTTTGCTGTGCCTCTCCTAGCAACAATAATTGCAGCCATTTCAAGCGCAAAATAGTTTAAGACATGCTTTTTTTGGCCGTTAAATAATGGTGCAAATACCAATAATTTGACAAGCATAAACATTAGTATATCTCGTTGTGTGATTCATTTAAATACTCTCCTCCCATAAATTTAGCTGAAAGGGAAACTCCTACAAATGCATATTCAATAAGGTCAGGCGCAAAAATAACTGTGCCCACACCTTTTCAGTGCTAATTCGTCACTACGCGTCTTTAGTAAAACCCGACAGTACTATTTTAACGCCAAAAGACTGTTTGCGCTGGCGCAAGCTGTTAGTAAAACTGGCCCTATTACATATATTACATATCTATATATCTATATATTAATGACATCTTTTTTATGCCTTAAGTCAAACAAATATTGAAAATATACTGTCTTGATGTTGTTTCTACATTAATTTGAAGATTTGAAGAATGTGAAATTGCAATATAAAAGTATATTTAAAAAACTTTAATGTTAGGTGGGATTAATCACGTGTAATCATGATTAATTTCAGAAAAAATGTGTTATTTTTTTTTTAATCGATTGACAGCACAATTATATCTATCTCTCTCTCTCTCTCTCTCTCTCCATATATATATATATATATATATATATATATATGGAGAGAGAGAGAGATGCAGATTTCGTTAGTTACAGCTAAAGGCTCCATAGACCTCAGATGTTGGAGAACTGATTGGCTACTAATGGCTACATGGAAAAACAGTTCTGTGTACTTTTAATTCCCCAGCAGGCTGAGGCACAATCTAGTGCTGCAGATGGTCGAAGTCTTTCCATTAATCTTTTATTTGTATGTAATTATTTTTTGCCACTGCATAATTAATAACGTCGCTTTGATTTCTATAGTCACAGTATACGATTACAGAGAGCGCGTGAACACAACATTTTTCATGGTGATGTCGGTGAGTTGTTGTATGACAGCCATCCGTGTCATTGAGACTGACATTTGACCAATGTTGGGCTAGCGATTGATGCGAATTCTGGGGGCGAGGTCAGGCTAATGAAGCCAGCAACGGGTCAACGCTTGATACAAATCTTCTAAGCCCACAGGGAGAACGCCCAGGTCTTGGTACTGCTAACATTAGGCCAACATTAGGCCTTGGTTTGCTGGGAAAGCTGGGCAGAGGCCAGGCTTCTGCTGGGTGAGGGCTATTTCTGAAGGACACTGGGGAGGGTACAGCTGGTGTCCCTGCTGTTCGGAGTGTAAAGCAGCCAGCCTGCTGAAACAAAGCCAGTCGGCTGCTGCTGAGAAACCGTCTGTCCTCAATGGAATCAAAGCCATCACTTGTTCTTCTTTCACCTCTGTTGTGTGGACTCATCTGCAGTTACTGTCTATACACATTACAGTACTGAACCTTAGGATATGGAAAAGATCATGCTTACTTGGTCTTAGAACAATGTTTTTATTAGCTAGGCAGATTTGAAGGTTAGATTTGGCGACATGCTCCTGGATCAGCATGTTTTTACTGGAGCATCATACCTAACTCCAACCCTAACCATTAAAAACATTTTAAACCAGAAATATAGCTTGATAGCTTGATAATAAAGTTATTATAGCCCTTACTCTAAATTCGGATTGGTTGTTGGGTGTGTTGTTCCAGCTCCAGCAAGGATTCAGGAACACATTTTAGTTCATGGTCAATCTGGTGTATGATTGATGAATGTTGTTCTTTCGTTTTGTCATACTTGGCTAAATCGTGTTGTACTACATACAAGGTAGGCCTCAAGGTTCCAAGACAATTAGGCAAAAATATGAATTCTGAGTAAAAATATTGATTTTCCAATCTTAAGATTGATGTTATACTCTGTGAATGTGAGAATGTGAAATTTCTGTGGGCTTCGCAGACTGCAAGCTAAAGCGGCTTTCACAGAGGACGCGGAAAGCGCTGCGAAACCCATTCATTTCAATGGTTTGTGCCGTGCGAGGGCAGTTAGTTGCTGCGCTGAACAAACCGCACGTGCAGCGGAGCACACCAGCGGCAAGCTTGCGCGCGCACCGTGGTCAAAGTTCAAAATAGTTCAACTTTTGCCGCTGCGCGCTGTGACGTTTCCCCGCGCGGCCAATAGAAACGGGGCATCCAAACAAGCGCTGAAATCAAAATGGATGAACAGCTGATTCTCTGAATTTCTGAATTTCACCAAACTGTTCTCTGGACCTCAGGGTTTCATGCACCCACAGCCTCTTCTTCCTTGCTGCTCACTTTCTTCTTATTACTAGCAGGGCTACTGCTATCGCTCGCTTCTTAGCACGGGACAGATACATGTTTTGCTGCTGACCGAAAGGTGGAACAACAATCAAATGACTAGACGTATAGAACTCCCGCTAAAAATTTTGAAAACTCCACCTACTTCGCTCTGGCCAGCATAGCGCAAATCGCCTTGTATCTGAAGGGCTGTGCTGAACCCAGCGGTTGGCGCAGCGCATGCCGCATCCTGTGTGAAAGCCGCTTAAGACAAACATACAGTACAACATGACCACTTTTGTCTGATCCATGAATAAATGACCCTTTGATCCAGTTTTCTTAAAGAATTCAGAAACATACTGCATTTATTTGCAACGTTTATTTGTCATACTCTTCCTTGCACTATTATATTTAAGCCATAAAATTGTATGATTTTTGCATTTCACAACAACTTCTTGCAGGCAAGACCAGTCATATGTAAGCAAATGACTATTATAACTGAAATGTACCCAAAGTAATCTGAATTGAATCCAATCAAATCACATTGAAATAGGAGTCCAATCAAATTGGGAGCTTGTGAATCATAATTGGATTTAAGTGGGAAATCTGTATCGATTCTACATGGTATAAATATAAGGATTAAGTTACTTAGCATCACTGACATCCTGTCAGTTACTCACTGCACCAAGTTCTGGTCACATTCAATGAAAAGGTGCTCACAAATCCTTTAATTTGCTGAAATGCATGCAAGAGATCAGAACCTAAAAGTTATTGCTGACAGTATTGCAGTGTGTACAGGCACAGTCACAGCCACCTGCAGAACACTGCATACCAATTCAAAATAAACCATGATGACTATAATTAATATTCCAGTCAGCTTAAGTGCACATTAAATTACCTACGAACTACATCAATAATGCATGATCTTCCATTTCTATTGCTCCAAAGAAGCATAGTGTTTAGGTATGAAATCCACATGTGTTTTCTTAAAAAAAAAAAAATGCAATTACTGCTTGCTTTGCAGGTCTAGGGGTGTGTGAGTTAGGTTATCTCAAGGTAAGAGTTGGTTTGCAGACACAAGCAATGACTTTGTACTTTGCTGATCACTGATCACTTTGATGAGGCCATTTGCAGAACAGTAAACATAGAGGCATCTCTCAAGAGACTGCGGCAGGTGCAGTCACAGCAGAGTGCAGACGGAGAAAAACATTCACCATTCAGTCATTCATACGGGGTTATAAGGTTACCATTAAGACCCTGAAGAACTCATGCAATTAACACTCTCCCATCCTGACCACTCCTTGTTATTGAAGAGGGTTAAATTTAAGAGAGTTTCCATGGTGATTCACCAGGACACATAGAGGATCAACATGTGTCATGTCACTTTGCAACCATTCATTTCTAGCTTCGATTTCTAGATGGAAAGAAATGAGGCACAGAATTGCATTGATGTGAAAAAAAAAAAAAAATCAGACTTGGTACTATTTTTTGTTTCGTAGATGTGAGAGTTGGACAGTATCACTTTGGACATCATGTAAAGAGAATGATCATTAGGAAAAAGACATCACGGCAATGGTGAATGTCAGCATTGAGTTAGACTGATGCAATAACAGCAGATCTGGGAATTGCATTATTCATGACCAGTTGTTTGACTGAAGACTGAACATTGTTTAGAGCTGTCCATGAGTCAACATTGAATCGATGGCACTTGACAACAACAGATTTGTGCACATTAATGGATGCTGTACAAATATCAAATACGCCCCTAAATCAATGCAATGCTTGCATTTTTATTGTAGTAGTTAATTGTGTATTTTTTTGGTTAAGTGAGCATCTTCTAAAATGGAATGTCATGCTCTGTTTACCTTTTTTATAATTAAAGTAATTATTACATTAAAGACCTCATCGAATCAAAAGCCGCTTTTCCACTATCGGGCCGAACGTTTCTAAGAACTGTCAGGAACGGTTCCAGTTGTATTTCCACGTGAGCCTGGTACGGCGCGTCACGATTACAAACCGTTCTCGGCCCGGAATTCTCGGCACGGTTAGACAACCGTGCTGATCCGTGCTGGTAGAGTGCGTGTGCGTGACGTCGCCACTCAGGATCTGTCACTTGTCTGTTGCCTGGCTGGTGGTTTCTCTGTAGCTTGCTAAGCGCGCTATTTTGAGCAATGTAAACACAAATTAGTAATAAAATCTAAATAAATTTCTGATCATCCTCCATAACGCGGTGGTTATTTACACCTCATATCATATGTAAACACTTGTGTTACCACGGCAACGACTGAAGCATTTGAATTGCATTCCGAAGAGATCTGTTATCAGCCCCGCAGTGGAAAACGAAACCATAACTGTACCGGCCGGCTCGGATCGGCGCGGAATGGAACGGTTATGAAAAGAGAACCGTTCAGCGCGATGGTGGAAAAGCGGCTAAACAGTAATCAGTTTTCAAACACAGACACCATACTTTTGTAGCCCTAAATTCTCTTTCTTTCTTTTTTCTTTCTTTCTTTTTAAAACTTCTTTAAAAATTTGTGATTCTTTATTATAGTTATATTTTAACTGCAGCATTTTAAGATTTTGCATTTCACAGCCAGCACTTGCAAGCATAAACAGTCTGACATTTAATTTTCAACAAAAGAGATGAGTCATTTACCCTTCTTACTTTTTATATCTTTGTTCTTATGCAACAAGCTGGCCTTTTGAAGTGGAGGCATTTCACTGTGAAATTGTCGAACTGAGCACAGCAACAGTGGGGTCCACATAAGAGACATCAGGCGACCCGTGGGGAACCGTTATTAGCTATATCCGCAGTCCAGATCCAGGACATTTCGAAATTAATGAACATCGCACTGAATAATAGCCACTCTACAAGCATCCTTCTTCAAGATGGGAGGTCACGTTACCCAGAATTCATCCCATTAATTAGCACCTGCCCTTGCCTGACAGTGAGCCACCCTTGCTATTGATGGAGCTCTCTCTGGGGAAATCACAACCTCTACACCTAGATGTTCTTCTGAGACTTCTTTGTCTTCATGCGCTCACGAACGTCTACAAGTCACCATGCCGGGACTTGCCACGTACACCATCCAACTTCCAACCTCCTGAAGAGCATGAACACGCTCCCAGGAGGGTTTCGTAAATGTCCTTGCTCGTCCTTGCCCTGCCTCCACCCTTTGCTTAGGATGTGTGAGAATGCTAATACTAGCTGAGAGGGTCATCTTAGTTGACTGCTGCCAGAACCATCGCCTGCCAGAACCATCGCCTGCTGACTGCATCATCGTCCACGGTAGCCAATTGCGGCCAAGGACTTAGTGATGCTGTGCCACTCTCACTGGAGGGATTCCGAAGGAAGCGCCTCGTGACGGCGCATGGTTAAACAGCCAAGAGTCCCTTTCTCTCTCCCTCCCTCCCTCTCTCTAATTCAGAACTAGATGCATGCACGATCTGATTTTTAACAGGGATAGCACATTACCATGCACACTACTCCCTGCAGGCTCAGCAGAGAATAGCGACAACAGCAGCTCTCTCGCTCTCTTTCTCCCGCTCTCTCCACCTCTACCAGACAAGACTCCTCCTCTCCATCTCTCTGTGACTCCCTCTCTCTCTTGCATATGATCTGTACTTCACTTCCTCCCAGCTGAAGCAGGAGATAACAGCACGCTACATACAGGTAGGCACTCATATTTCCCTCTCTGAAGTTGCAGGTGTTCAGCTGTTGCTGGTTTGTTTCGTATTGGATGCGATTCTGAAAGAGACCTATACTGGGTCAGAGTGGAGCGTGCCATCATAAATGCCCGCCCCTACAGCGTGGTGTTTGTTTTCACGCCAACGCTGCTTTTGGCACCGTTTCCTTCCTCTTTCTGACCAGCCAGGGAAGGTAGTAGTTTACTGGTTGGATGGTTCCTGTGAGAAACCCATCATCTACTGCCATGCTTAGCTGAGATCTGCTTATCCAAGTAGGGGGAAATAATTTGCACGTTTGTAGCTGGAGATTGGAGATGTGTTTTCTTATGTGTGTGGGAGTGTGCGTGCGGGTGGATGGCTGAGGTTGGAAGGGAGGGGAGATGGAAGCTGAGATGCTGTATTCATCCCAGGGAAACTAATCCCACCACAGTTCTCCGTATCTGATAAACACTGTCTTCGTCTTTTCTTCCTCTACCCTTCACGTGTGATGGGTTTATCTATGGCGGTGGATAGTGGAGAATTATTCCAGTGGAGGAAATTATTTCAGAATGACAGATAATTCCCACAGTAAAGAGCTTCTTTCTTCCCTAGAAACCATTATTTGTTCTGTTGTGGGAATCACAACTGCCAATGTATTTTTGGAGACAGATGCTGTCTCCTTCAACCTAGAGTGGCAGCCAAAGCAGAAGTAGGTTCGCCTTGCATCGTCCCTCAAGATTGTTATCAAATCATACTTGACTTTCCTTCTCAACTCAAGCTCTCCTTTTGTTTGCAATTGTTGGTTTGAGGATGGATTGCATAACAAGCTGAAATCTCTTATAGTCATTATGTTATGAGGGACTTGGTCTGATGTGGCTAGCTGCTGCCCACATCAACAAATGCGCCTGTCATTACCTCATATCTCTGTTGGGCAGATCAGCGGTTGCTATGCACGCTTAGTGAGAGCGAGGAGCAGGGATTGCTCGGCTATAGCCTCAGGCTTATCCAATTCAGCTGTGCAGATCCTCCTCTGGAATACATTAGTGCTTGAGGAGCTGTGGTAAAACAGTTGCTAAGTGATACCATAGAAATAGCTTTGAAAACTCATCAAAATAGACCACCACTTCACATTCAGATGCAGGTAGTGCACATGCTGTAGTGAGCTGTGGTTCTTATAAACTTACCAACACTGCCTTATTTTACCATCATAATGTTCTGTACCAAAATTATTCAAGTCATCGTCGAGTCTGCACACAAAATCTGAAAACACAAACAAATAACAACAAAAAAACTTTGTACAATTGTTGATTTTGTCACTAATTTGTTTATATATTTATTTTAATTAATTTATTTTTAATAAAAAAAAGATAATTATTATTACAACAATTATTATTATTATTATTATTATTATTTATTTTTTTATTATTATTATAGTACATTTTTTATTGGTAACACTTTAGTATAGAGACAAATTCTCACTATTAACTAGTTGCTTATCAGCATGCCTATTATTAATATATTGGCTGTTTATTAGTACTATAAAGCACATATTCTGTATGACCATATTCTACATCTCTAATCCTACACAATGCCTAAATTTAATAAATACCTTACATGAAATTAGGAGTTTATTGAGGCAAAAGGCGTAGTTAATAGTTTGTTAATAGCGAGAATTGGACCTTAAAATAAAGTATGACCTTTTTATTATAATAACATTTATTTAGTTTGTTGTGCAGATTCCTTGTGACTCGTAATGTGCAATGATGCATAAATCTGAACTTAAATTGGTCTGCCAAGGAGGTTAGTTGTTACTTTGTCTCATCCCATCAATAATATTCTTTGCCTGAAAGAAACTGTTGATTTGAGAAGTTCCATTTTCCGAGGGTCTTAGATGTAATATCGCCCAACGAGAGAGGTTTCCTAAAAACCACAGCAACACTGCACGTGATTTTTACCTTTCAGGGCAATATGGGATAGCAGATGTTGGCCCAAATATGTCACGCCCCCTGCAGTTGCCAAGGGCAACGTCGTGCATTATCAGCCTTGTTAAATATCCATTAATGAGGCGAGATACAAGCCCAGTACTGCCGAAAGGTGGAGTTAACCATCCCTTCTACTGTTGCTTAAACTCAGCAGGCTATCTCTGGAAGCCTTTAATGTCAACCTGTGAGATTACGATCAGTCACCTGGATGATTTTTTTTTTTTTTTTTTTGTCATTCGCCTACACAGTTCCCTTGTGTGTTGAAATTGAAGGTAGAGAAATAAATGTGAGCGTGTGTGTACATATATGTGCGTGTCTGCAGAGGCTAACACGCTGTTGTTAGGAGTAATAGCAGACAGAAGATAAAAATAGTGGCTCTATTATGATTTGACCTTGGACAGCTGGCTGGTTGGCTGCAGATACCTGGAAGAGGGAAGTGTACGGATCACTGACATGCTCCATGAAGAGTCTGGGGCAGCCATGATAAATGTGTGCAATAACGGAACGGTATGTTCTCATTGCGTTACACCACAGCAGACACAGACACCATCTAAACGACACTCACTGTGGGTTTGAGTAACTGGGACAGATTCAAAACCAATAATATATTACAAACATGGAAAATTGAAGGTGATCTCATATTTTTTAAGCAATCGAACTTCCAGCGACAAGATTAAACAGGAGATGTTAGAATTTATATCCATTAGATGATATCCATTAATATCCATTGGATATATAGCAGTGTCTTTTTGGGACCCACACCAAAAGTAAGGAAGTAATTCTTCACCCAGTGACTGAGATGGATAACAAAAAACAAGCCTGTGTTTGTACAGGCTAGCAGCAGGGGTCATACATATCACAAGCAGCAAAGACTTGTGGGAAATACGGGTGAATAAATATTGTTTGATGTATCAGAGAACAGCAACACTCTCAAGGTCAGTATGAGAGCCATGAAACATTATGTTTGACAAAGTGCTTTGACCTAATATAATATAGACCCATTTTGAAGGTCTTGTCTGTCTGTCTGTCTATCTATCTATCTATCTATCTAATTTCTGTTAATATTATGCCAAGTACCGTAAATAAACTACTGCATATGAATATGCAGAGTTTGTTCTTAAAAGTGACATGCATAGTCCACCACTAATGTAAATGAACTTGTATATTCCTAATATAAGCCTAAAATTTGATTTTTTTTTTTATAAAATATAGAAAGCATACCATATATATTAATCATGTGAATGCTTAATTGCTAAATTCTGTTTTATCTTTCTACATTTCTGCTAGGGAAATACAGTAGATGCAGTTGCCTTATTGGGGCTGCTCACTGTTCCACATATTGCTAAGCAACGGAGGAGAGGTCCTTAGAGAATGTAGCCAGCCTTCTGACTCCATAACACAGCCTTGGCACATGCACACATACACACACACAGATGGTGGTGAGCAGATCTCGTTCCATAGCGTTTGCTACGCCTGTGTTACCATGGCGGTTACATATGCACGTAGTTAGCGGAAGTGATGTAATGTTCTTCTTTTTAATCAGTGCACAAGGGGGCAATCAAGTAGTGTAGCCTCACCTTGAGCCCTGAATGACTGAATGCACAGACAATTATTGAATTTAACCATGGCACCCTTTCTAGTCTCCATAGTGGTTCAGTGCATCTATATATATATTTTAATAGGGCTGTCAACTGATTAAAAAGTGTCATCGAATTAATTGCATTATATGCTGATTAATTAAGCGAATTAATCACATAGAGAAAAGCCCCCAAATGATGATAATTCACAGACAGTAGATTGTTGTGGTGAAACTATTGAAAATACATCATATAGACATAAATCAATATGCATGTTCTACATGATCATATAACTGAATATGAGCCTACTACTGGCCGATTTGCAATCAAGTTTATCTGTGGTAGACTTAAGAGTCATTCACATTAATGATTTATTTTTTTAACTGTTGGTCTTTGTAAACATGTATTAGTTAGAAATGGACTGCTGCGTCATCTCTTACAGTTTTTGTAGCCTCACTATGTTTTTAAGATGCCATGTCAAGTTTTAACTTTAAAAAATTTGTCAGTTTCATTTGGATGCCTTTTGAACACAAGAACACAACCTTTGAGAACAACTCCATGCATTTTCTGTGCTACCTGTAGTAATGTCATGAATTAATTCTGTTTAATAGTAGTTTCATATATTTAGGGCCAGATTCACTAAACAGGGCAAATTAGCGTTAGAGCGCAATTCCATAAAAGCGCAGATGGGAGTGGAAAATTCTGTGTGTGATTTACTGACAATGCGCACATTAAAGAACACAGACACAGCCAGATCATTTCCATAATAACCAGCGCAATCTACCAAGAGCAGCGCAAATTAGCGCCTGCTTTAAGATACGCTTTTTTTGGACGTTAATCGCATTGCGTGATTCATTTTAATACTCTCCTTCCATAAATTTTGCATCTGAAAGGGAAACTCCTACAGATGCAAATTCAATAAGGTCAGGCACTAAAATAACTGTGTCCATGCCTTTTCAGCGCTACAGTAATTCTTCACTGCATGTCTTTAGTAAATCCAGACAGTACCATTTTAACACTAAAACACAGTTTGCGCTGGCACAAGCTGTTAGTAAATCTGGCCCTTAATATCTACTTTTTAAAAAATTACATTGAATTATAAATAATTGCTCAAAACCATCACATTATATTTACAGTCTAATTTTGTTTACTTATTTGCCCTTGGTCAAGCAACACCTTGTCTTTTTAGAGGGGTATGGCCTTCTTGATCTCTATGGACCTACACTGATAATACTAGGATTACATGATCAATACAGACTTGATCAAAACAGAGGGGAAAAGCATTTTGGCTTTACAGAAATCCTCCTCAAGGTATTGCCTGTAGCTTGGCCACAAACATAACATGGAAGTAATCCAAATATTTATTGTATTCAATATTGTATTCAAACAATGTTTTTTTTTTTTTTAAGGATGTCTATAATATGTATTTATTTTATAATGGTGATTATTTTGAGCTGGACATATTAGTCATGAGCCATAAAAATAATACTTAGAATACTTATATGCTATTTAATAATTATACTAAGTAATAGTTAGAAATAATATTACTCCATACTACTACGTGTAACAACACTAAGCTTGGTTTACTCTAATTCTTTGCAAACATTTAACAAACAAAAAGCTGAGCAGTCACACTGTATGTAAAACTAGGTCACATCCGTTATCAAAATTTAACAAGATGAATTCATGAAGAACGTTATTGAAGAATGTTAAAACCAATGACAGGCAGCAATTTAAGAAGGGCTTAATAAATTCTCTTTCTGCATGGCTTGTCTCACTTCAATTTTAGCCACAACAGTTCAGCATGAATACGCTCTAGTGACAATTAAGAATAATTGAATGCTTTCACAGAAGTCACAGCTAATAAGCATCAGCATTTCATTTGGGTGAAAACAGGGCTATGAGTCATCAATTTGTCTTTCAGGTGTCACCACCCAGAAATGGAGGGAAAACAAGTCACAATGCAGAATTTCCCTTTAATTTCACCACATCTTCAGGTATTAAATGTACAAATATTGCTCACAATCTGTTTTCTCGCTCCAAGATCTCAGAAGGGTTTTGGAAAATTGGGGGGTTTGATTGTTGAAAGGAGAATATTTTTCTTTTTCATCGTGAGAAGGTTACGAAGGAAATTGCCTCCTACATTTTAAGATCCTGGTATTCCTGCTACAAGATGACATCCTTCAAGCAGTAAACTGATTTTAGCACTCTATATGTCACATGTCAGACATTACTACAGATAAACCCATGGCTGTATAGGGCGTCTCTAGCACCCCACTGATGCCCCCTACTCCCATACCGCTGCTTGAAGGTGAGTGTGTTGGAGTCAGGGGGGATTAATTATTACTAAAGGGCAGACTCTGCCACAAAGGTGGACTGGAGGACATTTTGAATGTTTTATGAATCTAATAAGGGAGGAAAGAAGAGAGCAAGAAAAAATGCTGCTGAGCTACAGTTGACTCGTCGCTCATGTGCCATTATGGGGAAAATGACAGTATCACAGGATGCATCAATGCATGTTACAACGAGCATGTTACAATATCTAAGGGTCTTATAGCACTGTTTAATTTAATGATCTTTAGAGAACGGTAATTACATTTTATGGGTACTATTTTTTTCAAGTGTGGCAATCCCTGATCACAGTTGAGAAGCAGAAATAAATACAGAATACAGAAATAAACAGAGGCAGATGTAAATATGAGTACATATATCTTTTTTTTTTTTGAGTTGGTCAAGATTGCGAGTAAATAATTTAAAAAATTGTTAAAAATTCAATACACTGAAAAAAATATTTTGTGACTGTTTTGACTGAATTGTTAAAAGAAACGGCTCATTTGTTTGTGAAATGGGCTATACTGGTAGCACTGCATGATAGTTTTTGAGCTCAGCCAGTGAAGACAATGCAATAGAAAGACGTGTTGTCTTGACATTATTTCACAGTATGCAGTCTTTTTATCTCATCACATTCGATTCAGAAGCGCACAACTCTTGTAAAATATAATTTTATTTTGCTGTGACGCTGGAGATTTAGAAAAGTAGCACAGGAAACACTATGTACAAACTCTCTCTTTAACTGTAATCAGAAACATGAGTCAAACAAAAACATGTGATTGAAGAAGCCGTAGTTTCCCTCTAGTGTGGACTAGTTATTGCTTTTGCCCTTATATTGAACAGATCCCACTGTCTTTTATAACAGTGGTGAATCCCCCCTACTAGGCTCCACTGAGTCCACATAGGCACTCTGATTGAGTTTGAACACCTTGTGATGGGGAGAAAGTGAAATTTATCTGACCTCTGTTTTTACTCTTCAGTCTCGAAGGATTTTTTTTTATAAAGAACAATTTTGCATACAAGTAGAATTGTGTGTAACACATTCAAAAAGTCAGTCACAACATTAATACCAAAATGCAAAAATCTGTCTATCTATCTGTATGTCAATAACAGAAATCTGTATGGGTTTTTTGGTGTTTTTTGACAATGTTTATATATATATATATATATATATATATATATATAAAAAACTAAAAATGCTACTTTATCCATTGAAAGTATGATCGTATTGTCATTGTTGTCTAAAAATTTTTTTTATTAAAGGAGACCTATTATGCCCCTTTTTACAATATGTAATATAAGTCTCAGGTGTCCCCAGAATGTGTCTGTGAAGTTTGAGCTCAAAATACCCCAAAGATCATTTATTATATCATTTTGAAAATGCCTATTTTGAGTGGAAGCAGAAACATGCTGTTTTCGTGCATGTATCTTTAAATGCAAATGAGCTGCTGCTCCCCGCCCACATTTCCAGAATAGGGCTGTGCCTTTACAGCTCATACCTCAGATACTCTGCTAAAAAACACCTGTATGGTTTTGATTATTATGTCTATCGAACTGAAATGACGCGTTTTAAAGGCATATTAGTTTAAACTTATGATGTGCGGTTATCTGAGTGCACATATTCGAAGCATGCGCACAGAAAGCTGCTGTCACACGGCATGTGAGTACTAAACTACTAACTTTCATGTCTTATTGGTCTGTCACTGTCAAATACACAACTGATGATAAAAACACGAGTTACAAAAACAGTCGATTATGTCTCCAAAGGTAAACAGCTGGGAAATAAATCACGTTTTATTGCATCTGTGTGGCATCAGCGTAGTATACAGTAAATAAATCAATAAATCCATTGCTTTCTTCTCCTCTGA
Organism: Tor tambroides; assembly: GCA_021397915.2. Lineage (NCBI taxonomy): Eukaryota > Metazoa > Chordata > Actinopteri > Cypriniformes > Cyprinidae > Tor > Tor tambroides. The sequence goes on along the minus strand of JAFVLL020020104.1, from coordinate 18,935 downwards.
AATCTGAGCGGCTCATTTTTTCACTATCTTGCAGAGAAAGGCTTACCAAAAAATTTACTGGGTTGTTCTTTTTCATGTTTTCTGGGTTGGTAGATGCACCGGGGACCCGATTATATCAGTTAAACACAGAAAAAGTCAGATTTTCATGATATGACACCTTTAATAGCATTAATAATTTATTATTGTTCTAAAATAGTTCTTATCATAACAGGAGCAAGGTGCACACACTGGCCGCCTCTTTCTAAATGCCTGCCATGATCTTCCTCTCATGCAAACACTCTTCCTGTCGCTATGGCGACCAAGTCTCCTTCCCACCATAGCTCGCCTCTATGAAGATTTACCATGCTCATTCCTTCCATGTGCTGTTGGGCTTCTAGTGTAAAATACTGCAAATGACTGTCCACATTTAACTCAAGCAAACATGAAAAAGGGTTTTTATTCTGCATCCCTTGCAGTGCCGCATGTCGCCGTCTCATTTTTAATCTTCCATCTGGTTTTGGTTCCTGTGGTCAGTTGTGAAGTCAAGTCAGTGCTTTTTTGACAGAAAACTAAATTGTTTGCGAGCTCAACTCAACCCAATTGCTGGAATAATAATACGGTACAACAGACCCACAGCGCAGCTCTCGCTGTGAAAAAGTCACGCCAACCAGCCTCGTGCTCTGCTTCTCTCCTTTTCGTTTCCTCTTTGTATGTCTCTTGCTCGTTTAAGCGCCTGACAAATTTGGGGCTCCCCTGAAGGACGTACTGTTGGAAGCACGCATGGTACTGTCTGCACACGCTGTCTCGCGCCGAGACTAAAACGAGGCTTCCCCTAAAACATGTCCACCCAGCTCCATGTAAAAACACTCATTATCCACTCGCCTAACGGGCTGCTCTCTCCAGCGGGGAGCCAGGCCAGTCCTATTATTGGCTAATGTAATGATTTATAAAAGAGAGGCAGGCACAAAGATTATCTAATGAAGAAAATACAAGACTGCGAGAGATTAATGCCATGCTGAACTCCACGCTACCCTTCCATGATTGAAGCACACTCGACAATCTTAGATGAGTCTTCTCTATTTTCTGTATTACAATGACAATTTTGTAAATTAACTGTCATGATGGGGAGAGCCAAGCTTGTTTTGCGACTGTGAAACAATGTTTTTGTGTTGTTCATATCTTATTTTCTTGCAAGTAAGCATCCTGAGGGTCTTAAGGAGTATTTTTGGGGGATTAAATTCAACCTTAGATCTATCGATAACATCTTTGTCTTGCTGGTGATTGCCTTAAAAGAATTTCAACTTGTCCCCCAGTTTGTGTAAAACATGTTACCAGCACTTACGATGAAAGCTTATCAGGCCAGTGCCTTTCAAACCTAAAAGGTTTAAGTGCAAAAATGTGATGGTTCAGTAAGAAATGCTTGCTGTTTGTCCTTGAAAGTTGTCTTTTAGAAATTCGACTTTTCTAGGTGGAAGCACTGTCCATTATGTCAAAATTCTGGTGAAATTTATCCCATATAATAGGTGCTCCATATATCCCATATAATAGGTGTTCTATCATTCATTCTATCATTCTATGGAAGCACGGTCCATTACTGTCAAAATTCTGGTAAAGTTTATCCCATATAATAGTGCTTCACTTGTGTGTCCCTTCTATGTCCCTTTCTAGAATCCCAAGCTAAAGCATCTAGGTTTACTTTTTTACATGGTCAGTTGAGTTGAAAGATTGTGTTGATGTAATCTCTCTGAACCCTTTCTGTGCAAAGTAAAAGCCACTTTTATGTGCTGCACATGTAAGTGTTACGGTTGAACAGTAGAAACCAGGGTTATGCCTTTTTTTAAGTGTTTATATGTGGGTGCACATTTTCCTGCTGGGATTTCATTTGTAAGTACATTACTGTGAAGCATTTTCATTTTCATGACCTGAGGAATGGTCCGAAATCATTGTCTGTGGTTCTTGAAAGCATACTGCATGTCAATAGAGCTTGACTTGTATTTAACCAAGGCATTTTCTTTAAAGCTGATGTTAAAGCCAGCATGAAATGTAAATTCAATTCAGCATATTTTCAAAAATTTTATTGATCTCATTGTGAACAGTTCATCCATGCTTAAGTTTCTTTTTCTGACCTTGTAATTTATTAATAATGTCATAATTTGATCTTCTTCCCTACATTTTTTTCCTGATAATCTGTTTCACACAGATGTACATCACAATACAGAAATAAATGATCTGTGGCTCCTCCTGTTACACTGAGAATTTAAATATTACCAGAGTGAAGTATTGGTGTTTTCCTCATATTATGGTGCATAAAAAAAAAAAAGATAAAGTACTTGTCACAGCAAAGTCAATGAAAGTTCGGCAGACGAGCAACTGTGTGACCTTCAATACAGATGGCAAAAATAGAACACACTGAGACCTGTCAGCCAACGCCTTTCTGGAGATATATGTGAATCCTCTCTGAAGTTTCTGTATCAGTGAGTAAATCATTTCTGTGTTGACAAGGCAAGGAAGTCAAAGTAGATGTGCCAGGTAGATATGGGTTTGTTCCAAAGAGTTGTGTGCATTTGTTGGATGGATGCATCATGAGATGCCAAAATGAGAGTAGATGGTCCTGCAATTTTTCTTCCTTTACTCGAGTTTACTTACTGAGGCATATGGCAAGAAAATTGAGAGTGGAAGAGAAAGGTTGATGGAGACAGCGAGAGTGAGAGGTCAGGTTGTGATCTCAGCAGGAATGACTGCTTTCTGTTCCTTGCTCTCTTGTGTCCCAGCATGGAGTACATAGTCACACATACACACAGAATCACGCACAGTGTTTTGTTTCTCCCTGAACTGAGAACAACAGTCCCTCATACACTTTGCTTTAATGGCGTCCACGCGATAAAGACAATCACTTTTGGTAACCTTAATTAGACCGTGACATACTTGCCAACTGAGTTACTGTTGTGCTGAACTTAATGAAAAAGCATGTTCATTACAAATGCGTGAATCCTAAACCTGAGATCATTAATGACAATTATGCTCATCATATTTTCAAATGAATACAAGCCTTGCAGCCAGAGATGATGAACGTGGATCTAACAGATGTTAGTGATAAATGGCATGTTGGATTTGCTTTTGTCTGTAATGAAGGAACTCGCATACGAGACGTGACAATGTGAAGATAAATTGGGAGGATGCTGGGAGATTTGTCAGGAAGAATGGGGTAAGTGGTTGCTTATTTAACCTTAGTGTTGTAAATGATGGGATCACATGAACAGAATTCTCTTGAACTTTCTTGAAGAACATCATCAGGACAGCCACTGAACTGATGCTCATGGGAAATATCATCTGCCATTGCAGTGCTTGTACATTTAATTTCATATTGTGGAGGTTTCATTCGCCAAATGCTTGTCTACCCCTGCTGTCAACCTCTGAGAACATAAGAGACCAAGATTGATCTTCTGCAGCATAAAGGATGAAGGATAGACAATCCAACGGATATGATTATACTATATCACTTCTATTTGCCAAAACTACATCAATAACTCCAACTCGCTCCGACCTGAGAACAGGTTATCGGCATAAGGAGGAGTAATAGGAATATGAACGTGAGAAGAGGTAGAGAGACTGCATTCGTGATAAATGTAGGGAGAGATGTAAATGCCAGGACACGGTGTCCCTTGGTCTCTGGCGATAAGCACCGTGTTAAAGGGCCCACTCGTGTGCGGAGCAGGAATTTCAATCTGTTTCCATTTAGCGGACTCGTCAAGGACAGCTTCAATGTCATGAGAAACCCACCACATTGAGTCCCACTCACAGATTACCAGGCTCTTCAATCAATAACCTTATACAATAATATATAACCTAATATAATATATATATAACCTCAACCTATAATCTCCTGTCTGCCGTTGTACACACATGCCCATACGTAAACACATATAGCATTTATAAAGCTTTCAGAAGTAAATCTCAGTTTAAAACAGAAGTACATTGGTTTAGTGTAATTTACAGAAGCAGGATCTGTTCCTGTTATCAAACTGAGAAGAAATATGTAAGACTAAATATTTAGATGCGTTGCCTAAAATGAGTTGCCAATCGGGCCATCCATTCTAAGGGTTATTATCTTCACTGTCAGAAAAAATACCTTTAGGGGTGCAACAGCTTGCCACTGGGACAGTACCCTTACTGAGACAACTTTGTACACTGTAAAAAAAAAATTCCATAAAATTTACGGTAAAAAACTGGTAGCTGTGGTTGCCATAATTTTACCATAAAAAATATGGTAGCAACGTTTTAGGGTTTACGGATTTAACTTAAATTACTATTTAATTTACAATTAATACAATTAAAATTTACAATTAAAAAACTTATTTCTTTAACCAATGTAATGTTACTATACCAACCTATTGAAGTTCTGAAATCTGTTTTGATAACCATCAAAATCAGGTGGTGATGAGAAAGTCACATGATGAACCAAAGATCACCACAAGCAGCTTTTCCACAAGCTGAGAAGGCCAATACTAATTTATATAGCTATATATAGAAGGTGCACAATGTCATTCACACAAACACTAAACACCATCATGGAGACACTCATAAAACTGAAATATGTGATAAACATTAATTTAACAACATTAGATGTAACAAACAACCCTAATAAACACAACTGGTAAGAAAAAAAAAAAAAGAAACATAGTTATTTCAAAGAAAAAAACATCAAATTTAAAATGCAATGCAGGGAATTTTGGGAACATCAGTTTATGGTTTTTCCCTGTCTTTTTCACTTCCAAAAATGCTATTTTACCGTAAAATTGTCTGAAATGTCTATTACAGTTTTTCACCGTATATAGTAGGGGAACTTACCGTTAACCATTTAGCAGGTTTTTACTGTAGTATTTTCAGTTTTTTATCGTTAAAATCACTGTAATTTTTTACAGTGTATCTTATCTACCCCTAAAAGGTGCATATGTACCCTTAAGATACTACTATGAAGCTTTTAGTGGTAAATAACCATTTTTGTACTTTTTTTCCCCGTGTTTAGTATATGGAATGTTTCTCCTTAAACAATTACTGGAAAGACTCAATGTAGGAAGGATGCTGCAGTGAAGGACTGCTGCCACTAGATACTGCTCCTACCTGACAACTGAGACTCTCCTCTCTCATGACACACAGGTTGGCACCCGACAGACAGGCAACTCTGCACACATGCGCTGCGTTCTGAGTGGCTGAGAGAAATCAGTGTTTAATAGATGGTGCTTGTAGCTTTAAATGAATATTAAATGGGTTTTCTGGGCAATTTAAAACTGAGATGCAGAGGAAATATGCCTTATACAGATGATTGATCATAAAAAAAAAAAAAAAAAACTACAAACTTTGTTAGTTCAGAGATAGAGTCTTGATGATATATTTGGTGGGGCTACTGTGATCAGTATTTCACCATTCCCATCTCAAAACCAAGATTTTTCTGAGTCCAGCCTATTCTCTCGCTCTCTCTCTGATCCAGTGGATTTCAACTTTGCCCACTGACTCCAAATTGCCTCAGGTTGGGCAGCTGCTCCTATGTGTGTGTGTGTGTGTTTTGGGTGGGGGGGTTGGGGTTCTAAAGTCTGGTGGTGTAACGTAAGGTGCTGTACAACGTTCTGCATGTCAAGATGCTTGCAGCATTATTGACAAAACACCAATCTCAGTATGTCAGCCTTCATATAGTATTGTGTAACCAGACTTTTGATTTTGGGATAGAGTCTGGTCCATACTGGAGCTTATTCTGGCCTGCTTAGATAGGAAGAGATTGTCTGATAAACATGTAAATTACCACAATTTCTTCTTCTTTTTTTTTTTTAATGTGACGTTTTGGTCTGGATTATCTGAAATAGATTTCAGATACATTTTTAGAATTTTTAAAAATTATTTGCCATGACAAGAATAATTAAAATTTTTATGTGTATTAAAATAGGTTAGATATTATTATCAAAGTTAAATATTTTTATCAAAAGCCTTGGTGAACATAAGGGAATTCTAACAATTAAAAAATAGTTAAGATAGTGTAACTCACTAACCCTAAAGCTTGCAAGATGGAAGTACTTTCAAATTTGTGATTAATATGCATCATGTGGATTGTGAGCAGCAGTACTCACAGCAAGAGCTCAGAGTATGAGCAGTCTCTCTTCAGTTTGTGCTTCATCTCCTCCTCTCTCCATCAGTATGACAGTGGGGCTCAGGTTTGACCTCACTCTCACTGTGCCTCTCTATATTGCATCCGTTTCACTCTCCTTCCTGTCTCCATTTCTCTGTATCCCACTCTCTTCAGTAGTCATATAATCAGTTTTACACCAAAATGCATTGCTCTGATCCTTATGTGGGCCCTCCTTCCACATAGCCATCGGCATGTTATGCAGCCTTTGTCTTTCATCTAATTTACAGGGACACCCACAAAACAAATGGATGAGCCAAGGGAGGGGATGTTGTCAGACCGGAGACATTGTTCCACTCATTTATCGTCTCTTCTTGTTGCCGTTGGTTGCAATAGTATCGTGGGTAATGCCAGACTGCTTCAGCAAACATCCTTTGACGTTTATTTGATAAAGTGTGTTTGTTCCAGCTGCTGTTAGATCTGAGCCCGGGTACAGAGTAGAGACAAACGTTTGGTAACTGCTATCCATGCAGCGAATGTCTCTAAGCCTGGAGCTGTGGCTCGTGACAGGTGGAGTCATCTGGGGGAAAAATGTTCAGAATTATAATTTGATGTTGGTGTAGTTTTAAAAACATTATCAAATGTATTGTTCTAAAATGGATTCTAATTTTTAATTTGATAAACCACCAAGTTGCTTGGTTGCTTAGTATGTTACTTATAGAATGTATTTATTTTGACAGTATAATAATAATAATAATAATGCAATTTAGTAATATTTATGTAACATTTAAATTTTATGCAACAAAGTCATGGAGTACAAAAAAAATCTTTATTTTTACCTGTTAAATGGCAAAAAAGAGCTTGATTTGAGAACAGCGTGAAACAAAAACAAAGTCTATTGCTGCAGAATCCTTCCTAGACACAAAATAAAGCCTCAGCTTAGATATGGGTGAAAGTTAAGACCTCTAACAAATCACTTTTTTTCCATTTGGTCTCAGGATTACATGTGGTAGTGCTGTGTGTCATGCTGACTGTGTCAGAAGGTGCCGTGTAGCTAAATGGTGTCAGGTGTGGAGGTGGCACTAGGAGGTGTCTGTTCTTAATCATGGAGGTTTGACGTCAGTCTGGGGGTAATGAAAACTCAGTGGTGACAAGATGGTGCTAGTTACACCATCATCTTATTCATATCCTCTAAAATACCCTGACTCATAGCAGATCTGTGCGGGTCAGGCTGTGTATAAAGGGGTGGAAGTTTGTTGCCCCAAGGCCTATGTGGAACATCTGGACATTTCTTGTCAATAAATACACAAGAGTGACTATATCTTTTTAAATTAACTCAACTGATTAATTAGTCTGATTCTAATTAGTCTGTGTGCACATTCGATCAACATTTTAACATTTAATTTACAGATAATGATATCTAGTCACTATAAATTAGCCAAAAATTTTGCATTTTGAGAGTTCCTTTTGTTTTTATTAAATTTAATTTAATTTCATATCAGTATCAAGCTACTCATGATGGTGGATCTGTGATTTAGTGGTGCTCATGTAAGGGGGAAAAAAAAGATTTCAATTCTGGCTTTTTGTAATTTCCCAATTGTCTCTCTGATATTTCTTTAATAAAAATATCTTAACAAAAAAAAGACCAAAAACACAATATAGACTGCTGAGTCATTCTGTGACAAATCAACCAAATTAACCGGCTCAAATTTTTAATTTTGCTAATACTTTTTTTCTGAAGAAAGATAAACACGTAAAGTGATGAAAGCCGAATTTATTAAATGTCATGGATGAATATTTACTGAGTAATCCAATATTTTTAAAGGGGGGGGGGTCAAAATGGCAATTTTCACCTGAGATTCGGAGCCAAATTATAGTGGTGTAAAAATGACTTCAGAAAGATGGCAGCATCATAATGTTACTTTCACACAGAGATTGGTAGGTCTGTTAGTAAAATCTGTTAACTTTAGCAATCTTTGTTCCATTATGTGGCAATGGTGACATTCAAAAATGGGGAAACAGCACTTTTCAAGTTTTTTCTCCAAAGTTTGCGTGCTTTTAACTCAAGAAGTTTCCAACAGAAAAATTTATTAAGAACTAGAATCTGAAATCATATTGCAATATCTTTAATACAAAGAAACAAAATACATTTCTAGTTGCAACATATGTTCTTCAGACATTCCTCTTTAAAAGAAAAGAACTATCAAATTTATACAAAGTGACTCACATTTGATTTTTGACCACTGTGTACAATATATGTGTACAATTTAACGATTTACTCCTGTAGCCATATTGAAATTCCAGTATCTCTGGAACTGAACCATACATGGCCTTAAAAATGAAGATGCCAAAAAGAAAGTTTGTTAATATCTAAATATATAAACAAATATGTCAGTATCTAAAAGGGCATTAAGATGTCTTTAATACTTCTTGAGTTACAGGCGTGCAGACTTTGGAGAAAAAGCTTGAAAAGTGCTCTTTCCCCATTTCTGAATGTTCAGCTTTGGCACATAATGCAATAAATATTGCTAAAATCAACAGATTTTACTAACAGACCTACCGATCTCTCTGTAAAAATAACATTATAATGCTGCCATCTTTCTGAAATCCCCTGTAGTCTGGCTCTTAATCTCAGGTGAAATTGCCATTTTGACCTCCCCCCCCCCCACATCTACAAAATGGTGGCTTACTCAGTAAATGTACATCCATGACATTGAGTATTTTGACTTTCATCGCTATACATATTTATCTTTCTTCAGAAAAAATATTGGCAAAATCAAAAATTTGAGCTGGGGACCTCTGATTGAGTTGACATGGAATGACCCCACTTTAGTTGCTTAATAATAACATTTGCTCCTAGTGGGTTACAGGATGACAAGACCTGCTGTCAGGGCTGAATATGAAGGTCTGGGTTCTTTCTTTGTGAATATTCGTTTGGGTGAAGAATTTATGAAGGCAAAAATAATGTTTCTGTAAAAATGTATGTGTATACATGACCATAAAGACATACAGAGAGCTTAACATCACTCCTAATGCTGAGCTCTTCTGCAACTTAGGAAGCTCTGACAGCTGTCTGAAGATCTACAGTATCCTTGTCATAGAGGTCACACTTAAGCAGTGAAGTTCAGCACCTGCCTTGTAGACAGCTCCCTTTGAAATAGACAGCCAGATGATGTTGCAAACCAGAGAGAGGGAAAATATTGAAGTCATAGACCATTCATGATTATATTATCTATCTATCTATCTATCTATCTATCTATCTATCTCTCTATCTATCTATCTATCTATCTATCTAAATCTATTAGTTGAACATCTAAAAAGCAGACAAACAAAAATGAATGACTAAAATTTAGATTTAAAAATTAGAGAAAAGAAAATCCACTCTGTTTTTCAGTAGTGACAGTATTATCATAGTGTCATTTTCTAATCATATAATCTGATAGCATGAGCATATGTTTATTTTTGTGCGTTTGCATCTGTGCCTTTTTTCTGCGTGAATCATCACAACTCTCGCTGTGGTCACGTCAAAACAGTCGTGCAAACGGCCCACACACCAGCATATGCATAGATCAAACACAGACACACCTGTTCCAACAAGCTGTCAGTTTACACATGTTCTTTGTGCTTTGAGACACAAGCCGCTCAGGGGGGAAACCATGTTGTTGTGACATCAGCAGTGTTGAATATCATGAGGCAGTTGTTGATAGATTTAAGGTCATATGGTCACTGCATGCTTACAGGTCATCCAAAAATCTTAAACTCCAGTATTGCAGTTCAATACTGGATCAGTAACACTCAATTAGATTTACTACTGAGTTTTTGTTTTGTTCAAACTTCCACAATCCTCCTTGACTGTGCTAAAGTGAGTGCCCGAGGGTAGACAGTTCCATTAGAGCAGATGTCAAACCCCTCGCCTGCTCTTGTATTGCCGGCTATCTGTCTCTTATGTCACTGACACAAAGAGAGAGGCAGTAAACTGTGGAGCAACTTGATGACTGTTCAGTCAATAATGGCTCTTTCAGCTTTTCATCCACTAAGCAAGGAAAAGCTCTCTGTTTCACACCATCATCTTTTTTTTTAATGCTGGCAGCCGTTCAAAGCATCTCCAGCTGTTCGGACTTCACTTGACTTAATGGGATTTGACCATGGATGGCAGCGTTTTGTGGTGTTGCTTGTCCCATTCTTCCATTTAAATGAAGTGCCTGATGGATGTAAAATCTGGTTTTATTCGAACAACTTCTGAGATTTTTGCATCTCTTTGATCCTTACCACATTGTGATTGCCGTATTCTAATAAGCAGTCACATAGAAGCTAAAATCGAGAGAGGCGAATTTAAATGATAAGATTCAAAAGGAAAGGAAACCAGTCATACTCAGTATTCACCATAGCATTGTGATTGCACTCAACTGAGCTATATTTTTCCACTATTTTTGACCTCAGTAAAAGGCAGTGCCATCACTCACAGAATACAGAGCTGCCAGAAATGTCAGAATTTACATCAAAGAGACATGGAGTCAACAAATGTGACTGTGTGTGTGTATATAAAGTGATACATCAGGGACCCGTTTTCCTCTCCCTTTGCTTCCTCATGTCTAAAGGCAGGATGTGCATATTTATGCAGCCAGTGTCATGGCTGATGGATTCATAAAGCCTCTTGCTTTCTAAAACAATGACTCGCCAGCAAATCCAGCAATCAGCTTTAGGAGGTTCTTGTAATTGATATTAAACTGTTCCAAATCTTCTGAGCTGCCCCACTTCGAAATGAAATTAAACCATAAAGTTTGAAATGTTCAAGGTAGGAATCAAAATAGCATAGAAATTGGTGAGCTTGTCACAGTGCATTCTGGGATCACATTATCCGCAAAGGATGCATGTTATGCTGCTATAGAATTTGCCATATCTTTGGATTAGCATATGCTTAAAATAGTGTAGGTTCACAAAAAAACAGCAATTGTTGCTTCATTCAAGTCAAAATGATAATTTATTGATTGAATTAAGCTGACATTTGGTTTAACTTGTAGCATTTAAAAAAGATGTTTTATTTTTTTAGTGTTTATTTGAAATAATAACTATCAGCTTATCTGCACCAGACAGTATTTTAATATCAGTGATACTTTTTTTTTAATCAATCAGGAAGTAGCTACTTAAGATATCAGTTGCATGTTGATTAAATGTTTGAACAGATCTCTTTACTTGCATTAGCAAACACCCAAATGTGCTTTTGCAGTGCCAAAACAGATATTTTTTTTTTTGTAGTATATCATTCTGCAACACAGATGCCACTGGGCAAATCATTGAATTCTTGACTAATAGATTGTGGCACAGGGCATCAATAGGTGTCCATATTTTTGTATTGTCTGAGTGTGTTTGTGCATATCCCCTGTGTCAGGCTTATCAATTTGGAGTGAGCTTTGTCCGTTGAGCTGGAGGGAATGACCTTTCACAACGCGCTACATGCAGATTAGCGTGCTTTGCTCTGCCACTGAGAATCATTTGCACATTGTAATAAACCGCAGGCTTGCCTTTGAAAATTAATTAAACCTACAAATCTGAAAGCCCTGAAGTGAACAGAGACCAAAGCTGAAACCGTCCCCCCAAAATCTCTTTGTTCCCCCAAATAAAACACAGAGGTAAATTTGCATAACAGTTGTTGTTGGTGAGCTGCCAGAGAGCAGTCACATTGGCCTGAACGTGCTCATTCAAAACGGCAAACAATGGCGTGAAAAAAAAAAAAAAGGTGATGTGCCGTGAAATGCGGGACAGGGCATTGGTTTTGGACAGCGTTTGAGGTGAGGCGATTGTGTACCTTTAACTTGCCGTAAAATGATGTCCACGTCTTGAGTTGCCAGCTAGCCTTCAGGTGAGAGAACAAGTCTGCAACGTATTCATTAAACCCTAAAATATGAAATCACAGCCATTTAATGGCACTTTTTCACCTTTAGCCCTCCTGATTTGAATGCGTGCTGCATAAATAATTCATAATTCCTCAGTAATGGCAGTGCACCAGAGTTGTAGTAATCCCTGATAGTGTAATAGACTGAGGTTTCTTTTAATACTGTGGCTTTACCGCCAGTCACCTTAATGACTTACCCCAGCACACCCTGGACTTCCTATTTTCAGGGCAGGATGGCATTTAAGTCCCAGTAATGAGTCTCCTCAGAACATGAAAGAAAACCAGCCTTTGCATTCACTCGCTTAAGTGTCTTGAATATGTGGAAAACGCTATCTGTTAACCTTACTATTTATCTCAGTGGTTGTTGCTCAGCTGACACAGGACTCCTCTGAACTATGCAGTTTGAAATCCGTCTTCTTTGCTCATGGGTGCTCATTTCTGCAGCTAGGTATTTGTTTATTTATTTATGAGCCAATCATCGTAAATCGTAAATTATGGAAACACTGATTTTCTGAAGGCACCACGTTATTGTGGACAATCCGTCAAGTTCTATAGCAATATATATGTTGCTTGATTTTGAATGGCTATCAATGGAGAAAGATGCTTTTTGCATCCAGATGGTGGACCGTGCTAACAAGCCAAACCTTGACCCCTTTTGACCACCCAGATGCTGTTGTCAAATTGTCCCTCTTCGGGCCTCTATTTAGTCTGCACAGCAAAGAGGAACAGAGATGGACTGTAAAAATGAAACTCATCCTGAAAATTGCTTTCCAGTGATTGTAGAATAATTGACAAAGACAAGTGCTGCCAAATTGGAAAAGACGACAGAAAGTGCATTAGCAGAGGACAATCCTCTATATTGTGACGAGGCGTAGTTAAAAGCATGTTTTTGTTTTCATTTCTATTGATGAGACAATGTCAGAGAAGCCACTGAGTGTCCCATGTTGGCCTTTCATCTTCTTTCAGACAAGTCTGAGTGCTCACAGATCACAGGACCTCTCATGGTCCCACCAAAAAACAGTGTAAAATATCCTGCTAATATCAAATTCCAATCAGTTCTTTGTTAAACTTCAAAAGGTTTCACTTCGAAGTACAAAAATCACATCACCCCAAGCTGCCTACACAAAGAAACAAAAATTAGCAAACATACTTTTAATAATCTTTTTCATTACAATGCTCATGTTCCATTCAATATTGCATTTAAGTGCCCATTTTAATTTGAGACGCTGGATAACGCGAATATTATTTCAGCCCATAATTAAATGTGGCACACCACAAACCAGTTCAATTGTGATCCAATTGTACAATTATCTTTCACTTAAGCTGTAAAAATAAATGCATTACATTGTTGGTATGCTTTATTCATTTTGGAATTGGCACCTCAATGGATTCTGTGTTTTTGCTTCTCAAATTGTCAATAAAATGTTGATTACCAGCTACTTTCAACTGGCCAAAACTGGTCTAGATTTATCAGACCATCCTTATTGTTGATCCCTGGGCAGTTAGGGTAGATGCAGAAAGAAGTGAATTAATGGAACTGTGTGATGATAAATTGTCCAGCAGATGGTTTGATGAGCAGTTTTATGTACTCTGAATGGCTCCGGGGAAGGCTTCTAATTGATGATTTGTTTAAGGACTGGTGTGTTGTTTATGGGGACGATGTGCTCCAGTATGTGATGAGCTCATGGACAGGAGAGATTTAAGCTCTTCGTGATTTGCAGGACTGTCTCCTTGCTCCAAAACAAACCAATCTTTTATACCTTGGTGATACCCTGCATCAGAAAATAAAAGGAACTATCCGATGTTCCTGTTTGGTACATTCTGTTCTCTATCTCCTTGTCTTTCTCTTATTTTTATGTCTTTGCTGGGTAAGGTATTATAAGTGCTTCAAAGTGTATCAAGTACAGATCCCTCTTGAAGAAGGTTAAGACATTATTGATTTTGGTGCAAAACAGCTGCCACCTTTGGATCTTGTGAGTGATATGCCTTTTTGAGGTACAGCTACAGTTTATACTATGAAGTGTCATAGGACTTTATATGCTTCTGAATCGTCTTGAGGACATTAACACCCATTACAGATGGATTTCATAACTGATCAGTACCACACCAACCTCTTGTTTCCTTCACATTTATTAAAACATTAGATGTATTTAGGATTAATGTCAAATGTCTCCTACAAAGTAATCCACTGGAATATGATAAAGGGAAATTAAAGGATTAATTAGGTTGTTTAAACGGCTCATGATATCGGGATGCATCATTTGAGCTTAAAATGGGATGACATCTTTCTTAATGAAAAAATTATAGGTTGAACTCAGTAAAATTGTGTTTTCTAAAACCTGATCATGGAAAAAAGTAATGTAATAATAATAGTAATATATAATTAAATTGTATTTGCACATTGTCTAAATTTCTACATTAAAATTTCAGTAATGAGATTCAAATATCCTTCTGGTTTGTATATACATAAAGAAATGAAATTCAGTTATACTGACAATGACAGTGCAAATCAACTCAAGCCAAGTAAATAGTAAATAGCTACAAAGATGAAATGGAAACCAGGCATTTAATCTCATTGTATATTTGTGTGCATTTATGGGTTTGTGTTTGTGTGTGTTTTTTTGCCAAAACCCATTAGCATCACTTTGTTCTAAAGCACAGTCTCAGTCAACAAGCAGACACGCACTAAATGCAGAACAGAACGACAATAGGGTAGCTAATATCTCCTAGTGTTTCCAGTGAAGCCACTCATTCTTCTGTGGAATCTGCTGACTTTTGGCTAATATGTCCTGATGAATGTCAATGTACCAAGTGTTTCTCCCTGCACCTCTCAGGACAAAAGAAACCCATGTTTTTACGCAGATATTGACTAATAAAACCAGGCCCAATGTGGGGATATCTGACGGGGAGGTATTAATGTTTGACTGCTTCCATAGGAGGCTATTTGTGGCATAAGAATCTATTTGAAGATTGCTGAAAGAAATCAATCCAAGATGCTTGGAATTGGAAATGGTGCTTCATGTTAGCTTCTGTGATTCATTGAACCTGATTGGACTTGCTTTAAAAACCATTGCCTTTACCTTCATCTTCTCAAGAAAACCACAAACCTTCCTTTAGAAGATATGGGAGAATCTGGCTTCTATGGTATTTTTTCCAGTGCATTTTTCAAGGTTACTGCCAGGTTTTATTTGAATAGGAAAAATACCATGTTAATATCAGGATTAGGTTGTGATGAATGCAGCCAAGTGAAACCAGAACCGGAGTTGGCACATTTATTTTCAAGCAGTTTTACAAGGAAGATGATTTAATGTGGATTTAGCAAGATTTCCAGCTTTTAAGCCCCAAAAGTAGACTCATGAAAAAAGTTTGGTTGGGCAAATGCGTTAAAAGAGTAAGGCATATTTTGGATTTGCAAAATTAAGGGATGATCTACATCTTCCAGCCTTATTATTGCCAAATAAACCCTGTCTGGATCATCAGTATTGTTCATTTTATTGTTATTGATTACCAGTATTGAGTTACTCTTTTGCTATAATTTGCAAATTATAACGACATTGCAAAATACACATTTATCCCACTTCTTACATGGTTACCAAATAAATACCAATACATATACATGGAAAATATGTTGTCTTGTAGATTAGTTTAGAAAACAACATGATTTAGCATGTTAGATTTTGATAGCAACTTCAAAAGTAATATTAATATTTGTTGATAATCTGCCATACAAGTTACTTTTCTATTAACTAGCTTGCTAACATTTTAGCTGTGATGTTAACATTTCTCCATTTTTTTTTTTAAGTCACAATAAAACAGAAGTAGCAAGTGATGTTTTTAACCTCACTGTAATGTAAAGTACATCCGAGTCTAATCAGTTATGCACCTGCAAATATGGATCTGTTGTTGATTTGATTTTGAGATGTGGGTAGAGCTGCACGATTCTGAATAAACAGAATATTTTTTTTTTTTTTTTTTTTACAAATAGAGATCACTATTCAGGATTTTGAACTAAGTAAAATATTGTAATTTACTAGAGGCTGTGACAACATATTAATGGCCTCATTCTATTCCCAAATGTTTGATTAATTTGAATGATTTGTTTGTTTGTTTGTTTGTTTGTTTGAATGAATGTTTTAATGACTCACTTTTAAATACTTCACTTGTTCCATTACTAAATGAATCAGCATTTATGAATGAATCTCTTGAATGAGTGATTTAATGACAAATACATTTTTTAACAGTCGCTTGTCACCACCTAGGGACAAAACAATGTAATCAACATTGTAATCAACAAATGTTATTTGAAGTGAAAATTACTTTCAAATGATGATTTGCTCCATTTTGATCACTGCCATAGACATCAGTGTTTATATCCGAACTATCCCAGTGCTTCAACCACACAGAAATAATACTGTGTGGTTGAAAATACTGTTTGTGAAGCTGTTTCACACTTAAACATGATAACTGCTCTCTCTGTGTCAGAGGCATTGCGAACACAGATTTGAATGTTCCAATATGACTTTGTCAAAGGTTTAATAGACACAGACGAATCATTGTCATTTATAAATAAGATTGCGTGGGTGTTTGAATCGAGATCACGATCTTTTAACGATTAATCGTGCAGCTCTGGATGTGGGTGTTGCATTCAAAAATGAATGCAAGCGTGCAGGTTGAAGTGGATTAAATGATTGAAGAAGTGTGGCATAAATTACCAGAGAAAAGACGTTTTCACCAGATCAAGTTGTGACCGTTTGATGAAACATTAAAAAAATAAAATAAATAATAAAGAAAGAAACAAAACATACATGAATGAATTATGCATTTTACAAATTAGATGTATGTGAATTTTTCTTTCCTGCTGATTTTAAGTTCCGTCATCCAGCTCTATGTAGCTTTTAACAGTTTGTTGTTGTTGTTTCTGAGAAATGCTCTCTTTTTGTTGATTTAATTGAGGACTGAAGACCATTGTTTATTGCAGTTAGTAGTTATAGCAACCGTTTTGAGTCACAAGATGGGGCCAATTAGCTATTCAAACTTGAGAGGTTACAGAGTCAAATGAATGAGATTTAAATAGCCACAGGTATGTTGCCATGGTCAACAGTAAAATATTCAGATTAGCAGTCATTATACAGAAATATCTGACCACTGATCGGCTAATCAAAATCCAAAGTGTTATCCAGCAAAAAAGGCTGTTGTTCATATGCTCATCAAGGCTAACACATCTTTCCTGACTGCTTCATCATGCCTTCTGTTCACTCTCAGAGGACACAATCACTGGAAACACCATCTGACTGACTGCAGGTGTTCAGGACTGTCCATTTGCATCTTAGCAGGGTGAGGTGGTGTCCCCACCTGCCCTGAACAATTGCACTGTGATACCCAAATAAGCATGCTGAGTAAATGAACAATGTTGCCTGGACCCTAACAACATCTCCACTGATGGTAACTGATTCACTGCAGTTGTGCAATGCTGTAATGGCCCACTGCAGTAAGGTGACTGGTTTGCGTCTGAAAGAAGGCCCTGTTCCTCATCCTTTGATCAGCCTGGCAGGCACAAAGCAGGGCACCTTGCTTGTATCTACGCTGCAATGGGACTGTGGTTTTGAATTTTAAGATGCTTTAAAGAGTGCAAGCCTCACACTTGACGTTTTACAGGTAAATCATATGTTCGTGGCTCAGAAAAGTGCTTGTGCTCCAGGTCATGTTCAGATCTGCCCTTTTCTGTTCTCTATGGTGACATAAACTGGAAATGACACACACTGCTCTGGGAAGGTGAGGGAGAAAGTGGCCAGTGTACAGGCGCACACGTCAACACAAACACAAGCCCATATGCTCATCCTCTGTGAAACCGCTATAAACGCACTGCTGTCTGTTTGATTTCCCCTGGTAGATACAACGCTTTTGAAGCAAACTCCAGAAAACTTAATTAAAAGAATGACGTCATTAATAAGCTGTTACAAAATACACCTAAGATGCTCATTTTTGAACAAATATAGCACAGGTGTGAGACATACAGTGCTTTTATGCTAATGCTTTTTCACAAACCACTTCCTTTAGCAAGAAATGCATCCCACCTTGTGTATGTAATGCGATACCATCAGTAGTACTCATTGTATATGCATGTCACTGTTTCCTCAAATATCCACTTGTGTATGCTTGGACATATGCTCATATGCAGTAGCATCTTGATTTACCCAAATCAAACACATTTTTCTAACTATTTTAGGTGAAAGTCACAGACAGTGAAATGCACAGTAACTTAGGTCTTAAGTGAAAGCAAACAGCTGAGAGTAAAAAAAACCAAACATGTGTAACAGGATATTGAATCCGGGCAGGTCTTAAAATGACAGAGAGGGATTCAAGAATTTCGGTGATGTTAGGGAGTGGATATGCATCACTCTCTGTTATAGCGTTAACTTTTCGATAGTCAACACAGAATCTCATTTTACCATCTTTTTTTGGTACAAGGACAACAGGGGATGCCCAGGGTGAGTGAGATGGTTCCACAATACCTGCCTTTAACATCTCCTCTAGCTGTTCTCTCACAAGAGCTTGTTTAGAAGGACTCATACGATAAGGTCGCTGTTTAATGGGAACTGGATATGTAATATAGAGGCGGTGTTGAAGAACATCTGTCCGTCCAGGACGGAGGGCACACACCTGAGAATGGGACTCCAGGATTTGCCTTAGTTGCTGTTTTCCATCAGGTAGTAAGTGAGCATCATCCACAGCGATATCAATTAATCTTTGTTCATCAAGGCTGTCAAGGGGTTGTGAGAGCAGTGGGAGCTGTGGTGGAGGAATGGAACTGAGTAGGGAGAGGCTCTGATTAGCACTCTTCAAATGTCTCTTTTCCAGATGTGGTGACTTCACTACAGGTACACTAGCCTGGCCTGGTTGGAAAGGGTAAACTTCATCAGGGGCAGCCTTGAAGGAATACTTCCTGTC
>JAFVLL020020103.1:0-40574 GCA_021397915.2 Tor tambroides | reverse complement strand
GTTAGAGTTCGACTTTGCAGATAGAACCTTTTTGTTTTCTAAATAAAAAGTCCTAAAATGTACAAAACTTTAAAAAAAAACCATCACATAATGTAAATAAGTTGTCACTGAATAAGAATATGTGAATAACTCAATTTTGACAAAAATGTCAGATAGAACCTTATAATTCCAAGGCGACGACATGTTGATTTCCTATGATGACAGATGCTTCAAAAAGAGAGAGACAAGTTCATAGATTGAAAGTGAATGTTTTTGCTTTGTAAGGGTCTCTGTGTGGTATAAATTCTCTTCTATAGACCTTAAGTCTCTGATATGAGATTCATCCACACTGTGACTGTAATCTGTCTTTACTGTTTCTTGATCAAACGAGATGATTGCCTAAATGGCTGATATTGAAGTCCCAATTGCTAATTTATGCACCAGTGGCTTAATTCCTTATGACCAAAACCCAAGTTACATAACCTATCAGGCCTGGTACCCTTCCTCCCTTTTCTGAAGGGCCAAGTCAAAAAATAAACTCAGTGGGCAGAGCTCAAGTGTTTGGTATTCCAGAGAGCTCAAGACAGAGGTTCACAGAGGGCCTAAACAGCTCAGATCTGCTATCCAGGCAGAGCCCTGAGGCCTAACAACTATAGAAAAAAAACAGAGGTAGACAAAGGCTAAAGGAAGG
The DNA here is from genome assembly GCA_021397915.2 of Tor tambroides. NCBI lineage: Eukaryota > Metazoa > Chordata > Actinopteri > Cypriniformes > Cyprinidae > Tor > Tor tambroides. The sequence continues at coordinate 39,904 of JAFVLL020020103.1, read as the reverse complement.
CAATCAAAACAAAGGTTTTTGTTGTTGTTGTTGTTTTTTTGTTTTTTGTTTTTTTGTGGCTACTCTTTCTAAAAGTAAACTTCAGAAAGATCTTAACTTTAATTACTAGTAAACTGCTAATTATGATGGGCGTAATTAGCAGTTTACTACAGCGCTTAATTCAACTATGCTTTGCTCTTGAAACATAATTCAGAAGATGTAGGAGTGCACTGATCAGTGAGGTCAGTTTGGCTTAGAAAATAATTGTCTCAGAACAGCAGTAGAATTCATAATACTTCATAAACAAAGTTATAGTCTCTATTTCAGGCCCTCAATGAAATTTTAACTCCATCTGATTGAGATGCAGCAATAGTTGCGTTATTATCTGAATATAATGAAAATCTTGTTTCTTGACATTTTTTTACCACTCATTCAGGTTGTATATGTAGCACGGAATGCAAAAGACAATGCAGTTTCCTATTTTCATTTTGATCGAATGACCATGGGAGAACCTGAACCAGGAGACTGGAACACCTTCTTACAGAAATTTATGGAAGGAAAGAGTAAGTAAAATATCTGAAAAGCTAAATAATCAATTTTATTGGCCAATAACAACGTGGATATTACTAAAACTACTTTTCCTCCATTGTGCCAATATTTTCAAAGCACATTAAGGGATGGTTGTAGTTGCTTTTCAACCTGAGCACTGCTCAACAGAGAATTATTACAAACCATACCCTGTCTACAATTAGTTAACTGTGCTTATTCGTATTGGTGGAACACCTGTGGTGACATGATGATGGTTTTGTTGTATAATACAGCATTTTTCTGCACGCCTTTTCAAATAACTAATTAAAACACATACATCAGTATATACTGTTATGTAAATAAATGTCCTTTGTAGCTAGACCTGTGTTTGTCAGTGACATAAGCTTTTAGCAAATTATGGTAAACCTCTCGCCTTTTCTTTGCATTCAGTCTTAAAAAATATCAATCACCATACTGTACTTAAATTTTTTTACAGTATAATTATTGAGAACATTTTTATTCTGATTTCGCAGCACCACAGTGGAATAATAAACTACATCCTTGCCATTTCATGGTAAGCTAGGACGGATATATTTCCACTGTGGCGCTGCAAAATCAGAAGAAAAATGTTCTCAATCATCACCACAAAAAGTGTTTGGCAAGATGTTGGTAAAATGGCTTACAGAACCATTTTAATGTCAGAATATAAATAAAGTTTACACAAATATACAATCTACATAAACACTAGGAGAGTAAAAAGATTTGATTATTTTATTATGTGCATCCACTACATTACCTGAATCAAGAAATTTGCCACTTAAGAACATTTTCAATTTCGCCTTAGGAGTGTTTGGTCCTTGGTATGACCATGTCAGAGGATGGTGGGAGAAAAAACAGACGTATTCTAACCTGCTATACATGTTCTATGAGGATATGGTTGAGGTAAGTTCAATATATAAAATGACATTTTTAGCAAACATATTAGCATAAAATTAGTAAGGTATGTTAGATGTGTATGTCTTCCGCAGGACACTGGACGTGAGGTGGCGCGTTTGTGTTCCTTCTTGGGTTTGTCCACCTCAGTTGAAGAGAGGGAGAAAATAACAAAAGGGGTTCAGTTTGACACTATGAAACAGAACAAGATGACCAACTATTCCACAGTCCCAGTCATGGACTTCAAGATCTCACCCTTCATGAGGAAAGGTTAATAAACTACTAAATCTAAGTACTTTAGTCCTTCTGAATTCAATCATTTCACTTGCTTTTATCTTCCTTTTTGTTTGGGTTCCAAAAGGTAAAGTTGGAGACTGGAAAAATCATTTCACTGTGGCACAAAATGAACAGTTTGATGAGGTCTACAAACAGAAGATGAAGAACACCACTGTCAAGTTGCGCACTGAGATTTAATACAACAGTTCTGGATCTTGCACCAGAATAATAACTAACTAATAAATAAATAATCAGTTGTCTGTCAGAAGCCTAAATATGGCTCCTCTGTTTTGATTTTCTTTTAACATGTTCCTTTAACCCAGTGTAATACTGTATGCAGACAGAGACAACTATAACTATGCCATTCACAGGCTGATTTGCTTATATAAAACCAGCAGAAACACTTTACAATAACTTTCATTAATAAACCATTAACAGATATTATATAATGCTTAACGAATCATTAGTTAACATATATTCACATAACTAGAAATATGAGACAATGTGCTTGTTAATGTTTACTAATTAACTTAATAAACCTCATATAATGATTAACAGATCATTATTTAATGTAAACTGAAATGCTTACAATTAAACTTTCAGTTCACATGATCATGCACTTTTTGAAAATCTACAAATTAATGTGACAGACGGTTTACAATGATTAAAAGCTTCATTAATGAATCATTGACTTAATATACTTAACTGAACACTTAATTTCTGGCAATATTGTCGACTTGACTGGACAGACGCTATTTGAAGAGAACTGAACTGTGCTGGACAATGACATTGCTGAATCAATGATGAATTTACGTTAACTGTAAAAACTGACTGTTTACTATTGTAATCTTGTATTATCAACGCAACTTTTTCCTGGTTAACACTGTAAAGCTGCTATGACAATCTGTATTGTATGAAGCGCTATATAAATAAAGGTGACTATTAACAAACGTTATATACTGTATAGCTTAACAGATCATTTATTAATATATATTCAAATGGCTACAAGATAATAAGCTTATTAAACATTACAAGTGCAACTCAAAAAATTAGAATATCGTGAAAAAATCTTTTTTTTTTGTAACTTATTTCAAAAAGTGAAATTTTCATATATTCTAGATTCATTACATGTAAAGTAAAACATTTCAAAAGTTTTTTTTTGTTTTAATTTTGATGATTAGAGCTTACAGCTCATGAAAGTCAAAAATCCAGTATCTCAAAATATTAGAATATTTATATTTGAGTTTCATTAAATGACCATCCCTACAGTATAAATTCCAGGTATCTCTTGTTCTTTGAAACCACAATAATGGGGAAGACTGCTGACTTGGCAATGGTCCAGAAGACAATCATTGACACCCTCCACAAAGAGGGTAAGTCACAGAAGGTCATTACTGAAAGGGGTGGCTGTTCACAGAGTGCTGTATCAAAGCATATTAAATGCAAAGTTGACTGGAAGGTAGAAAAAAAAATGTGCACAAGCATCAGGGATGAATACAAGCTTGAGAATAATGTCAAGCAAAGCCAATTCAAATACTTGGGAGAACTTCACAAGGAGTGGACTGAAGCTGGATCAGTGCATCAAGAGTCACCACGCTCAGACGTCTTCAGGAAAAGGGCTAACAAGCCACTTCTGAAACAGAAACGTGAAACGTCAGAAGCATCTTACCTGGGCTAAGGAGAAAAAGAACTGGACTGTTGCTCAGTGGTCCAAAGTCCTCTGTTCAGATAAAAGTAAATTTTGCGTTTCATTTGGAAATCAAGGTCTGGAGTCTGGAGGAAGACTGGAGAGGCACAGAATCCAAGCTGCTTGAAGTCCAGTGTGAAGTTTCCGAAGTCAGTGATGATTTGGGGTGCTGTGACATCTGCTGGTGTTGGTCCATTGTGTTTTATCAAGTCCAAAGTCAATACAGCCTTCTACTAGGCAATTTTTAGAGCACTTTATGCTTCCATCTGCTGACAAGCTTTATGGAGATGCTGATTTCCTTTACCAGCAGGAATTTAACACCTGCCCACAGTGCCAAAACCACTTCCAAGTGGTTTGCTGACCATATTATTACTGTGATTGATTGGCCAGCCAACATGCCTGACCTGAACCCCATATAGAATCTATGGGATGTTTTCAAGAGAAAGATGAGAAACAGTCTATCCAACAATACAGACGAGTTGAAGGCTCAGCAGTGCTTCAGCAGTGCCGCAGGCTGATCGCTTCCATGCCACACCTCACTGATGCTGGAGTTTGTGCTAAAGGAGCCCTGACCAAGTATTGAGTGCAGAAATCAACATACTTTAAAGAACTTGAGCTTTTCTGTTTTGTGAATCCTTTTTTTTGATTGATTTTAGGAAATATTTTGAGATACTAGATTTTTGACTTTCATGAGCTGTAAGCTCTAATCATCAAAATTAAAACAAAAAAACTTTTGAAATGTTTTACTTTACATGTAATGAATCTAGAATATATGAAAGTTTCACTTTTTGAAATAAGTTAAAAAAAATGAACTTTTTCATGATATTCTATTTTTTTAGATGCACCTGTACATAATGATCAACAGATCATTATTTAATGTAAACAAAATGCTTACAAATGTCATTAAATTTCCAATTCATATGGTCATGTTATACAAAGATTAAAAGCTTATTTGTAAATGTACATTTAAATGCTAACAAATGTAATTAAACTTCAATTCATAAATTACCTAATGGACTTTTTTACATTTACAAATGTTGTGGAAAAAAAAGTTGAATTACTAATATTAAGCACTTCACAAGTTAACACATTATTTACATTTTGTTTGTTGTGGTGTGTATGCAGACTTCTGCTATTTACACATCTTATCAAATCATTTAATAATTATTTACATTTACATTACATTTGCATTTATTCATTTAGCAGATGCTTTCATCCAAAGTGACTTACAAATTAGGACAATGGAAGCAATCAAAATCAACAAAAGAGCAATGATATGCAAGTGCTATAACAAGTCTCAGTTAGCTTAACATAGTACACGTAGCAAGGTTTTTTATATATATATATATATATATATATATATATATTTTTTTTTTTTTTTTTTTTTTTTTTTTTTTTAAATATATAATAAATAAAAAGAAAATAGAATATAGAAAAATAGAAGATAGAATAGAAAAAGAATAGAGCAAGCTAGTGTTAGAGGCCTTTTTTGCTTTTGTTAATTGTATAATAAATAAAAAGAAAACAGAATACAAAAATATTACAAAAGTTAGTGTTAGGTTTTTTTTTTGTTGTTGTTGTTTTTTTAAATAAATTAATAGAGTACAAGTCTAAAAGGGACAAGTTTTTTTTTTTTTAAAGAATAGAATTAGAATAGAGAGTGCTTAGAGGGTCAAATAAAGATGGAAGAGATGTGTTTTTAGCCGATTCTTGAGGATGGCTAAGGACTCAGCTGCTCGGATTGAGTTGGGCAGGTCATTCCACCAGGAAGGAACATTTAATTTAAAAGTCTGTGAAAGTGATTTTGTGTCTCTTTGGGATGGCACAATAAAGCAACGTTCACTTGCAGAAAGCAAGCTTCTAGAGGGCACATAAGTCTGAAGTAATGAATTTAGGTAAAAAAGGGTGCAGAGCCAGTGGTGGTTTTGTAGGCAAACATTAATGCCTTGAATTTTATGCGAGCAGCTATTGGAAGCCAGTGCACATTGATAAACAGAGGTGTGAAGTGCATTCTTTTCAGCTCATTAAAAATTAATCTCGCTGCCGCATTCTGGATTAATTGTAAATTTGCTCATATTTTTGCAGTAACCAATCTAAAGTTGAAACTGTTCATCATTTGTAAATGTTTATAAATGTTTACTAATCATTCAGTACCTTTATGGACATTTGACTTTTAGCTACTGTAACAACGTTTGTGTAAAGGGTGGTCAGTTTAGGTAAATGCTTGCTAAAACATAAAAACACATAATTGTTATTTGGGTGCAAAACATGTTTTTATTGCCTTAACACTTTGTATACTATATCCTTAGGATATTCCTTGAATCATACAACAAAGGATAAAACAAACCATTTTCAAGAAAATACTTGTTCATTTATCAAAACAATGTAATGTAAACAGATTGAACCGTGTTCTCTTATTGTGATCAAATTGACCCTTGTACACTGCTGATCCCAACCCTTAAACTTACCCTTACCACCAAACCTGTCCCTAACTTTACCCGTATCACACCTCAATAGCAACAAAAGTGTTGCACATTAACAAAAGCTATTAATCATTGTATCTGTTAAAATCATTTGCAGATTTTCAAATGCAGTATCCATATGAACTGAAAGTTGAATGACATTTGTAATGACATTTTAATCTACTTTAAATAATGATCTGTTAGTCAGTGATTAATAAATTCATTAGTAAACATTAACAAGCATATTATCTCATATTTCGAGGTATTTGAATATATATTAACTAATGATCTGTTAAGCATTATATAATCTTTGTTAATGATTTATTAATGAAAGTTATTATAAAGTGCTATAAAAAAAAAGCTTTTATTTAGTTTAAACTGACCAATCATAAATGCCAAGGACATCAGTGATTATCCAGATAGAGAACATGAAAAAGGCGAGTGGGGTAAGCTACTAACACATTGGGTTAAAAAAAAAAAGATGCTTGGTATTGTGTTGTTATACAACCTGTTTGGGGTCAAGAGCAGGTGATGGGACTCACCAGACGACAAGGAAAACCTGGAAATAATAAGGAATTTTCAAAATTATTACCAGATCAAGTGAATTAATTAAAATAAGTAAACTTTGTAAATGTATTATTATTATTATTATTATTATTATTGTTGTTGTTGTTGTTGTTGTTGTTGTCATTGTTGTTGTTGTTGTTGTCATAATTATAAAAATCTCAATACAGGAAACTGAATACTTTAGGTGTGCTCAGCTCTAGGATATTTTATTGCCACTCTGCACTATTTGTTATATCTATATGTACAAATAATTTCTACCATGAGTGGCTTAAAGTCTAACAAATATGTCTACTGCTGAGAATAAAATTCCACCAGTGTTTTTTAAGGGTGTTTCGGAGTGGTGGGGTCGGGGGGTGGGTTGAGGAGTAATCTGGAAGTAATCTGGGACCACTGGGGAAAAGGATCTGTTCACTTTCTCCAAGTCTCCAAGAAAAACACACACTGCTCCTTTGAGATCAACACTAACTTCCTGTAACAACAAAAAGCCAGTTCTTGAGGGGCCCTGGGAAGTGTCATTTGTATTACTTTCACTGTCTGAACTTACATAACCTGTTGTTTGAGGTTGAGTGCAAAGTACAGTGAAAGTGAGAGAGAGAGAGAGAGAGGGAGGGATGGGCAGGGGAAGAGGGAGGAAGGATAAGATAAGCTGTGATTTGCAGACATGAGCATTCCCTGGTGCCATGGAATGTAGTTTAACCAGGAAGAAGCTACGAGAAATATTTGAGGAGAGCAAGAGAAGCAAAATAAGCGACAGAAGATAAAGAAAACAGCTGTAAAGGAATCACCATAATGGAAATCCCTGACTCATCATCAGTGAGTAATATATCAAAGTATTTTTAAGAAAACCACATTAATAAATCAAAAGCTATTTCTTTCACCCGTGGGTTTGGGAATTGGGAATGGGAATTAGCATGTAATAAATATAAGATAGTGTGCTTTTGAAAACAAAAACCTGTAATGTAATGGAAGCGGAATATGTAGTTTAGAAAGTGTGAAAATACACCAAAAACTGCATGAATGCAGAGATTAAAGACACCATGGAAAGTTGCAGTTTCTCCATTTTTCACAGGTGCAATCAGTAGTTTGTTGAAATGGCATGACCTGCTGTGTTTCACAAGTGTAAACATCAGTACGGCACTATCCAAAGCTGAAGGCTTTTCTAGAATTTATTTACACTGAAAAAAAGGGCACTGTATGATTTACTTTGAAACAATTTTGCTGATAAATTTCAAAAACATGTACAAAGAAACAGCAATTAACACATTAAATTAAACATGAAATTTTATAGCTAAAAGACTGAAATAGTATTTTCTTTTAAAAGGTGCTAGAATTGTTTTATTTACAACTTTGAAAAATCATTTTTACAGTGTACTTAGCCCTTTGCCTATATAAGGGAGGGAAAGGGAAGTGGTGCGTGGCCAAGTATGGTGACCCATACTCGGAATTTGTCCTCTACATTTAACCCATCCAAGTGCATGCACACAGTAGTGAACATACACCCCAATGCTGCGGCGCCCAGGGAGTAGTTGGGGGTTCAGGTGCCTTGCTCAAGGGTCTCACCTCAGTCGTGGTCCCTGCCGAACCAGAGACTCGAACCCCCGACCTTCAGGGTTACAAGTCCAACTCTCTATCCATTAGGCCATGACTGTCCCCCCACTATGTTAGTGACATCCAAAGAAAACAGTAAATGCTTTTCTAAATTTTTCTCCACCTTATTTTTCCCATAAGAGTGGGCACGGCCATTTGTAAATTTTATAGGCTTCCAATATCATCCACTTCCAGCTATTTTTAGCTGTACAAAACAGCTTGTTTTGCTGCTTGATATTGCAAACTGGTGTGTCTTACCATATTATTTTAATGTATTATCTTAATTATGAACACAGTTTTTTGTAGTGCAAACAGTTTTACCGTTTATTGCACTTTGTTAATCTTCTCGCTATTTTCCTACAGCGGCTAATGAACTGGTCTTGCACATTCACAGAAAATGCCTTACTTCAGCGTAGAAAAATGAGATGGATGTGGAAAAATAAACCTTACAATTTAAAAAAGGACACTGTATCTATAAATGTTTGATTTTTTTATAATAATAATACTTTATTGTTATTGTTATGTTATTGTTACCAAATTAATTTGAAAGAAATTGACAGAAAAATGAAAATTCTGTGTGGTTCTATTAATCTTTTTATTGAGAAGTAACTTTCTACTTGGAAAATTGCCAGTCAAACCATCCAAATTTCACCACCAAGCTTGGAATTATTATTTCCAACATAATATAAATTACCCCACTCTTTCACCAAGGTGCTTGCAATATTCTTGAACATGGCTGGGGAGATATATGATTACATCTGGTTTGACAGTGCAAGAGCGATCAGCTGTCTTTCCTGTCTCCTTGTAGCGCTGTCTTAGGCAGTCCTCATGTCTCCCTGCAGCAGGAATATAGCATGTTCACAAAGATGATCAGGAACCCTGGGCATCTTTCTGATGGTGTTTTTAGAGTCAGTAGAAAGAGCTGTAATGCTATCCTAAGTTATTATAACCGTGACTTTAATTGCTTACCGCCTGTAAACTATAAGTGTTTTAAATGGATAGTTCACCCAAAAATGAAAATTAGCCCATTATTTACTCACCCTCAAGCCATCCTACGTGTATATGACTTCCTTCTTTCAGATGAATCCAATCGGAGTTATATTAAAAAATGTCCTGGTTCTTAAAAACCGATAATGGCAGTGGGCAGGTGTTTTTGTTCAATAGTCCAAAAGAGGGTATTTAAAACGTTAGAAACACTTTTCTGTAACTTCCGCTAATTGTTGTAACAGAACGCTGTTCCGGCGGATGATGTAGGACGTATGTGTAGCGTAAGCTCCAGTGAGAATATGCTAGTCTGGTGAGAACCAATGTTTGTTTACAGGAGCAAAGGAAGCAAAGTTTCCTTAAAATCAGTCTCCTCTTGGCTTATATCGAAATTATTATATTTTGTACTTCCAATTCATGACCAGTGTTTCATTTCGCTGTCTCCACTGCGTTTCCACGTTCGTCACATCTCAACGGCGCTTACGCTACGCCTCCATCCTATGTCATCCACCGGAAGTGTTTCTAACATTTTAAATATGGATATTTTTCTTACAAAAATGCATTGATTCACTACAGGAGGCCTTTATTCACCCCCCAAAGCTCTGTGAGGCACGTTTTATTATGGATGAATGCGCTTTATTGGACTTCTTTTGGACTGTTGAACAAAAACACCAGCCCATTGCCATTATACAGCTTTTAAGAGCCAGGACACTTTTTAATATAACTTCGATTGGATCTGTCTGAAAGAAGAAAGTCATATACACCTAGGATGGCTTGAGGGTGAGTAAGTAATGGGTTAATTTTCATTTTTGGGTGAACACTCCCTTTAAGGACCGTTCCACAGGTGCATGTGCAATAATTGTTCATTGAACAATTATAAATTACACATATGGATCATTGAACATGTATATAAAATATTGTTTAAACCTTTTCCAATAAAGATCTGTAAAGCGGATTTGGATTAACGTTTAAAATATAGTATCCTGAAAAAGGCCTTTTTTTGACTGAGTAATATGTATTTACATTTTTGAAGTCTAATAGCTTCCATCCCCATTTACTTTTGATGAATAGACAAGAGCAGCTTAAAGCTTCATTTAGATCCTCAACCCTTATTTCTGAAACACACTTCATTACAGCACCTTGTCTAACACTAGCACTGAATATCTCCAAACTTTCACTGAAATTAGATTTACAGTAGGCACTATTGGTTCTTAGGACAAAATTAAACAAAACACAAGTATACAGTCAAATGATACAATTTCACATGGAAAAGAATTACTGAATTACTTATGTGGTGCTGGTAGTGTAATTCAATGTTTGAGATTTTCACATTATTTCGGAAATCTACAGGTTGTTCTGGGCAAACAAAAGATTAAAGCTTATTATTGCCTTACACAACATTTAAAAATATATAATATTTATTGGCCAGTAATAAATTTTAAGAAGGCATTTCTTTATGTTGTCTTTGTTGTTGTTGTTGTTGTTGTTGTTTAAGATTTAAATTAATCTATAAAATAAACTGAATAAATGTAGGCTACTAAATGTATATTGGTAACCTTATAATATGTACATATAATATGTATGTATGTATGTATGTATGTATGTGTGTATTATTGTTGTTGTTGTTGTTGTTGTTGTTGTTGTAGTAACTAACATTTTGCTTGATAATGGGTTTTAGCATTGAATGCTTATGGCCAATGATGATTCTATAATGATTATTCAGTGCAGTGAAACCTCAGCAATAAACTGACTCTATTTAATACCGTAGATGAAAACACTTAGTCGGCCTGAGCTGATTGATTTTGAGGGTGTTTCTATGGTCCACTACTTCACTGACAACTGGGAAAAGGTGAAAAACTTTCAAGCAAGACCTGATGACATTCTAATCTCTACTTACCCCAAAGCAGGTGAGGGCACTGCACGTTTATAACAATTTTGCCAGCATGTCATGTGACCACATAACTCATATGATATGTTTTATTTATTTATCTTTTATTTTTCCCCTGAGGTCTATTTTTAATATGAGTAAAGATTTTTTGGGATTTAATTTTTATTGACTTGAAATTCAATCAGTACTCACACACAAGCTTTACAGTTTACCAGACTTCACTACATTTTACACCACTTCTAGTCCATCCATCCATTCTCCAAACCGCTTGTCCAATTTAGGGTCACTGGGAGTCTATAGTGTCTCAGACCAGAGCTTTTCTGGTGTTTAATAAATAATAGTCTGCATTTATATAGTTTGTTTCACCTAGTTGTCTTCTGTTTTGTTTCTGATTTCCTTTGTTCCTGTTATTTGTTTTAATGAACGCTGATTATGTTGCTCACCTGTTTTTAGATTTGTTGATTATCGTCCTGTGTATGTATTGCACTTAGTTTGAGAGAAGGTTCACTCACAAACAATAGCTGTGTTTAAAATCTTTCTCTCTCGCCCTTACTATTCTTTAAATTAGTCCACTAACATAGTCCAGTCACAGTGCATTGAGTGTACATTGCTTTTTATTGCAGTGCATTATGGGATTGAATGAGTGCTCTTGATAATGTCCACTAAGGTTTCAGGCACCACTAGAAAATGACTGTCCCCTCAAGTAGTGCACTATTTAGGGGTATAGGGGCCGATTTTGGACACAGTCAATGTCAAATTAATTGTCACAGTTTTACATTTATGTAACAAAATTGTGTATCATGTGTAAATGATTTCAAACCTGAAATTCTTCTAAAACCTTAGATTTACACAGTTCAGTTACCTAAGATTTCAGATACATGCAGTAAGGCAGAAGCCATGCAGAAATCTTGTTGTAATACTTTAATACTGATCATCACTTTATAAAGTCGTAAGCATCTTTTTTCAGGTTTTTTGGTGGTTGTTGTTTTACTAATAGAGGGTTTTGCATCATGCAATAATTCACTCTGTTCTCCATTCATTGTAGGTACCACTTGGGTGTCATATATTCTAGACCTTCTGTACTTTGGTAATGATGCTCCAGAGCGCCAGACTTCCCAACCTATCTATATGAGAGTGCCATTCCTGGAGTCATGTTTTAAAGTGATACCATCAGGTCAGAGACCACAGTATAATGAGTGTTCACTGAATTTCACATTTTCACTGTCTTACCATTTTATGTTCATTGTCCAGTTTATTTGTTTGTTGTTGTAGCACGTGAGCAATGCCAAGATGTTACAATGTCAACTTTTAAATTATTAATTGAAGAATGATCTTTTTTTAGAGCAAATTTAAAATCAGCAAGCACAGCTGACCAAAGAGCTGAACATAGAGACAGAAAGCATAAAACACAACAACACAAATTACAGCAGTTCAAGTATTGAAAAAAATATGTTTTAAGAGAATATTTAAAAATAGTTCATGACAGAGCTGATCTGATGTGAGCCGGCAGGCCGTTCCACAGCCTAGGGCCAGGAACAGCAAAGTTCTCTCCCCTCTATGCTTCACAATCTAGGGACAGAGAAAAGTCTCTGTTCTCCACTGGCCTTTTAAGAATTTTGCTGCAGCACTTTGGAATTGAATGGAATTGGAAACAAGTGACAGATGACTTGGAAACACAATAAAGAGAATTGCAGTAGTCAATAAAAGCATGAGAAGTAATAAAAGCATGATAGCAATCTCTCCTAAAGATGTAACTGAAAAAAAACCAAGAGCCTTTCACCGCATTTATTTGTTAGTTAAATTTTAGACTGTGATCCCAAAACACACCTAGATTCTTAATACAGGATAAAGTGAAAGGATCAAGGTAGTCAATACAACTGTCCCTATAGACTATGCCCCCGTTCTTTTATTCATTCTAAAATAAAAAAAAAGTTTTGAGAGAAATATGTTTTCTCTTCACCTAGGCAAGCCAAAAAAAAAAAAAACTAAAAACCTTCATACAATAACAGTGACAGTTTGGAGATTGCAGTTGCAGGGGGGTTCAGAGAACCTAACTAACCTACTAAGAGAGAAAAGAACTTTAGGACTATGATTATTTTTTGCAATTAATTTTGAGAAATGTTTAGACTTTGCAGATTTCATAGCTTTCTGAAAAGCAGAAAGAGAGTCTTTATGCATTTTGTAGGATATTTGCAGTTTGTCCTTTGGTGGCATGGGTGGTGTTGGTGAATGGGTGTTGACATTATGCCATGGCTCAGTTTCAGTGAAGTCATACTTCACTGTCATTAAAGGTTTGGATTGACAGCGCACATGAATATTAAAATCACCAATCAAAAGAATATGGTCATACTTCATACATCACCCACAAAATTATTCAATTAATTTATAAAATTATAATAAAATAATGATCATACATTATTAACAGCTTTAGTGTTGCTTTTCAACATTTTGAATTGTTTATGCAAACACAACTGGAAGTTCTCTGTCTGGACAAATCTAGAAAACTCTATACCTAAACACACAAAATTTACTAATATTTCACTCTTCCATGTAAGCATTAACATACCTCCTGTTTTTGAGTGACATGAAATCATGCCTTGGCTGAATCACAATGAAACTAGGATACTTTTAATTTAGTACAACTAAATTATTATTATTACTAAATTTCAGGAACGGAGCTGGCTGATAATCTGCCCACTTCTCCTCGCCTCATCAAAACTCATTTACCTGTTCAGCTTGTGCCCAAGTCTTTCTGGGAGCAGAACTCAAAGGTAAAGTAAATGGGACTTTTTTTTTCATCTTTTGATGTGATGTAGGTGATAACATGTCATGAATCTTCCATCATAGAATGATAATGATGTACAGTAAGTCTCATTTCATGTAATCATCCTATTACGTGAGTTACTTTAGGCAGATGTTCTATCTTGAGCTCATTTTCATAAGATTTTTAATTTGTGTTTCAAAGAGTGATGTTTGATAAAAAGTGTTATTGAAGTGCAGTTTTTTTAAGTGAAATGTTTGGCAGTTGTGGTAAATAAATAAATAAATAAATATAAATAAATAACATTATTACACATAAATAAATTATTTCTTACATTTTAGGTGTGGCTTTAAAAAAAAATAAATAAATAGTGATGCATTGTCAAGTATGGTGACCCATACTCAAAATTGGTCCTCTGCATTTAACCCATCCAAGTGCATGCACACAGCAGTGAACATACACCCAGAGCAGTGGGCAGCCAATGTTCCAGCGCCCAGGGAGCAATTTGGGGTTTGGTGCCTCGCTCAAGGGCACCTCAGTCATAGTACTGCTGGTGCAGGAATTGAACCGGCAACCTTCTGATTACAAGCCCAAATCTCTAACCATTAGGCCCTTTACATTTTAGCTGTGACATAACTATTTTTTCCTTCATTCCTTCATTTTTTCCCCAATCATTTTAGATTGTGTATGTAGCACGGAATGCAAAAGACAATGCAGTTTCTTATTTTCATTTCGATCGAATGAACATGGTACAGCCTGAACCAGGAGACTGGAACACCTTCTTACAGAAATTTATGGAAGGAAAAAGTAAGTAAAATAATTGCCAAAATCGAATGAATTACTAAATAAATAAATAAATAAATCTTTATGGCCAGTTATATTGTGAACAATTTTAAAGAACCATTTTAATATTGAGAAAAAATAAAATTATATATATATATATATATATATATATATATATATATAATATTATCACTACAAGAACATTGATAAAGTAAAAATATTCATTTTCTCTATTATATGCAACCCCTACATGAATCAAGAAAGTTGCCACCGTTGAATATGTTTTAACAGCAGACTTTTTTTTTATCCTAGATGTGTTCGGTCCTTGGTATGACCATGTCATTGGATGGTGGGAGAAAAAAGAGACATATTCTAACCTACTATACTTGTTCTATGAGGATTTGGTGGAAGTAAGTTCAGTGACATTTTTATTGAGAGTAAAATCAGTATGTTTAATGTGTCGCAAGTATATATTTTATCATGACCTTTTCAGGACACTGGACGTGAGTTGGAACGTTTGTGCTCCTTCTTGAGTTTGTCCACCTCAGTCGAAGAGAGGGAGAAAATAACTAAAGGGGTTCAGTTTGATGCCATGAAACAGAACGAAATGACCAACTATTCCACTATCCCAGTTATGGACTTCAAGATCTCACCCTTCATGAGGAAAGGTTAATAAACTGCTAAATCATCTAATGTAGTTTTTCTAAATTCTGTCCTTTCACTTGCTTTTATTTATTTATTTATTTTCTGTCTAAAAGGTAAAGTTGGAGACTGGAAAAATCATTTCACTGTGGCACAAAATGAACAGTTTGATGAGGTCTACAAACAGAAGATGAAGAACACCAATGTCAAGTTCCGCACTCAGGTTTAATACTAGAGAGTTCTGAATGCTGCACCAGAGTACTAACTAAAAAAGTTATATTTAATTTTTAAACTTGAACGTCCAGATGAAATCAAACTTGTTTGAAATCAAAATTGAGCAAAAGTTTTTGTTTTTTTTCCTTTTAGTATGAATATGTTAGCCTTAAGGATATCATTAAGCTGGTGTGCTCCAAAACATTGACAAAATTTATCTTTATAAGTCATTCAAAACTTACAGTCTCAATACAGATAAATTCGGATCAGTGATTTTGCTGACATCATTCTGCTCTTCAGCTTCTCATCAGATCAGACCAATCAAATGCTCTCCAGAATCTGAAGCCTTGCCCCTTATACTATAAAAGACACTAAAGCTGCAACTGAAAATGATCATTTGTTCACTCATTTATGTTATATATGGTCAATGACACATTGTAACATTGCAGCATTGCAAACGGTGAGACATCCTCAGCATTATAAACAGCAGTGATGAGGAGAATTGTCCATAAATGTAAGTGAGAATGGAATGTGTGTGTTAGTCTTGTGATGAACTGGTCATTCATCCAGTTTCCCTGCTTACAGACAAATTTGATTGTTTTATGTTAGGTAACTGTGATCTCTATGCCCAGTGTTTCCCATATTAGCAAAAACTACAAACTTCACTACATTTCTCAGTCGAATTACATTAGTGCAGTGTACAAGTAACATTTAGTATCAATTCTCACTATTAACTAGTTGCTTATTAGCATGCCTGTTATTAATATATTGGCTGTTTATCAGTACTTATAAAGCACATATTCTGCATGACCATATTCTACATCCCTAATCCTACCCAATACACGAACTTAACAGCTACCTTACTAGCTATTAACTATAACTATAAGCAGCAAATTAGGAGTTTATTGTGGCAAAAGTTGTAGTTAATGGTTTGTTAATGGTGAGAATTGGACATTAATATAAAGTGTGACCAGTGTATCTTTTCTAAACGAACTGTGAAACATGTCCACTAATCAACTAAACTGTGGTCAGTGTGTCTTTATTGGGTGCTTCTCAAAAGGAATGCTGAATCCTAGTAAGTGTAAGCAGGTGGTTGCAGGAACAAGGAAAAGTAGTTGGGGCAGGATCTAATTGCAGCCGTCAGTGTAGTTTATTTTTTTAAAAATCGCAGGAGCACTGGAGAACAAAGTCTTATCAATCTAACATTAACACAAAAGAGCAAACCAACATAGTATCGACAAGAACAGACAATGAACACCTGAAACCAAGGGCATGGGAACAAACAAGGAACATATGCTGCATCCCAGTTCACCCACTTATCTACTTATCTACCTATAAGCAGAGCTATGTAGTAACTGATTACATGTAATCTGGATTATGTAATCAGATTCCAAAAATCAAGTACTAGTAATTAGAGTATATTACACTTTATAATGCTTGTAATCAGATTACAATTACTCTTTATGACTTACATGATTACACACTATTCACACAATGGCAGTAAATCATTCATAATGTATTGATTATCTTCATAATATGCATATTCAGAAATATCTAGAGTGACCTTCAGTAACAAATATTTTTCAAACCTGAAAGAATTTGGGCGTGTAATGTCTTTGTTGTTATCATGTTAATTAATGTTTGTCATGTAATGCAGGGTTTCCCAAATGTGTTTGTTATTCCAAATCACTTGGGCATGTAATATTTACTTGAAATATCTCTGAGGAAGTTAATACTTCAATAATCAACACGTTTGCATGTTTACAGTTCAGTGCCATATAATGGTTATACTGACATGCAGGTAGACAAATAAAATATTTCTATTTTTAGTGTCTAAGTGTTCAAATAATTAATAAAATCTTTTAAAAAAAAAAATTATTAGCTTTAAATCAACCCACTGCAGTTCTTACATTAAGCCCAGTTTAAGAAACCCTAATTTATTTTGTTTTAATGCATTTTATGATGTAAAACGGAATATATTTTGTTTCTCTTTGCTTTTTTATATCAATATATGTTTAACGGTAAGTTTAAAACAAGTTATATACGTACATGACCTAAAATGAGTAACCTAGATTACATTACTAACTACAGTTTTCATCATATAATCTGTAATCAGTAATGCACTACAATTTGTAAATAATCTACCCAGCTCTGCCTATAAATATGTACTCTTTTTTGAAGTGTGTAGCAGAAAAGAATGCAAGTTTTTTGGACATACTACAGTGTAGAATCTAAGGAGCCTTCCTTCCACGTTGTGATTATAAAATTAACGACTTACCACCACCGCGCCCAATTTCCTGCCCTAAATCTCCTTATCTCAGGAGATTATAAAAAAACCAGGAGAAATTTGAGAAGAACATCTGGATGTCTTTAAAGAATGGAACCTTCAGTGTTGTCCCTGAACCGGCTTCTCATAAATAAAGTTAGAGTAAGCAACAGTTCAAAAGAACTCTGCATCTGCAAAATGTTCCAGCGACAGACACTCCCTGGATCCCCTGATCGTTTAACACCTAAATTTATGATTTTATCAACAAGGAAAGACTTTTACAACAGACGTCTGAGTGTTGATATTTTACAGATACATGCCCAAGGTGACTTTATGACCCCGCAAACCTTTTACGCATAAACTATCCATCGGATAAACACAAGCGATGGACTTTATAGCTCTGTCCGAGCTAAGAAAATCTCCAGATCATCCTAAAGTGACCGTCTCATGACCTTATAACCTCACTCTTCTTCTCCTACATTCCACAGGAACGGCTCGTTTCTGTGCTTGGCTAAACAAAAACTCAAACTGTTATAAACCGTTCCAAAAGGACAAATGAGTAATTACTGCTGCTATTAAAGCAATATACTCGAAACAATATATATATTCAAGTTGTATTTTATATTCAAGTTGTATTGTGTATTCGAGTTGTCATTTATAAACTTGCTGTGTTATCAGAATCTATGATATTATTTTTGGTAATCTTTTGAATGTATAATGTTCCCCTGTAGAGGACTCACTAGACTTTTAGGATCATATGCATGATGGGTTATTTCTAATCTTTAATTTGAACCCTTTTGTGTGTTTTAGCAGGGAAAGCTATTAACGTGTGTGAAATATGTTGAGTTTGGTTTCATATTAATCGTCATGATAAATGCAACAATTTTGTGTGAATGAAAATTAACCTTTAGCATCATAATGTAGGATTATAATACGTATAGAAATCTCCAGGACATTTTCTTTAGGTGACAAAATAACTAAGCAGATAATTCACGCACGGAAAACTGAGCCGTGTGGGCGGGGCTCCGCCCTAAAGGAACAATGTGATTGGTAGAAGCCTCTAGGGGTTGGACAGAATGCCTCCGGTTAAAACCCTATTACACGAAGGCTCGTTGCTCTCTGCTGGTTCGCGCACTGCTTGAAAACTTTGACTTCGTCTCATTGAGGCGCTCCAAAAGCGCTCACCGCCATTAACATCCGGCCGAGCATTGAACATCGAACCAATACTTAGTCAAATCTCTGAAGAACCTCTTCAAAGCCTGAAGCTGAGCAAAGAACTCTAAAGAACTTCAAAGCGCGCCGCTCTCGCGTCAACCGGAAAACAGCCTCTCACAGAAGGGCATTCCCAGAAAGACGTCAACAGCAAAGAGCCAATCAACGCGGAGTTCCCTCAAACCAGGAAAGGAACGAAACGAAAACCACCGATCAGCTGTGATCTCAACTTAAAAGCAAGTAACAAACAATTCTTTCTCCAAAGTTTGCTGAACCTGGGTTGAATTAATCTTTAAAAGTAAAGATAGAAAAGTTCTCTGCTTGTGTAACTTCCTTAGGCGGAGTTCACGAAATAGCCACAAGGGCTAGACTTTAACTTTCTTCAAAATAGCGCATTTGTGTGTATATGTGTGTATGTGTGTTTGTTTGTTAGCTTAATTCATGTATTTTAACTAGAATAGTGAATAAACTCTCATCAAAAGAAATCTGTTTTCTGTTGTGTAATATTCAGATCAAACAATGTGCCCAGAACCTGTTGCCTATGCTTATAAATTTACATAAAGTACTATTTTGGTTTGTTCTTTTCGTTGGCCCCGAATAAGATAAACTAAATCGTTACAGATATACTGATAACAAATCGCGGGACGATTGTTAATAAAGTATAAATCGGACGTTTTGATTAATATCAATTAATCATATCAAATCAACCCTAATTTTAATATTTGAATTCCCTAAAGCTAAAAATTCATAATAAAAGCTTAACCAGAGCTAAAATTCCTTTACATTTATTACAACAGACAGCTTAGTCATGTGCATCCTGTCATTGTTTAAACTGCCCTATCAATCATCTTGCCACATAAATGAAGTAGCATGTTGATCTGACAGTCACGTCTTTCATGCGAGAACTCTACTCATGTCTTTGCATAATGATACATTTAAAAGTTTATGACCAAACAAATCTTTATAAAAGATCACAATGTTGATGCAGATGAAATACAATACACAATACAGAGAAAAAAACCTGTAAAAATGGTCCACAATGTACTATATATTTTGAATGAATTTTTCTGTATCTATTCTTTACAGGTACTTTGCCAGTATTTTGAACTTTACATTCCACTGCATTGTGTTTTAGAGTTAACAGCAATTTCTGTAATACTATTTAGTATTTAGTATGGACAGTATACAAATTGGGACACAGCAAGTGACTAAAGGAAACAGAATATATATATATATATATATATATATATATATATATATATATATATAGTGCCTTGCAAAAGTATTCAAACCCCTTCATTTTTTTCACGTTTTATGTTGCAGCCTTATGTTAAACTGCACTCTACACTCAATCTACACTCTATACATCATAATGACAAAGCAAATAACAGGTTTTTAACATCTTTGCAAATTTATTAAAGATAAAAAACCTAAATGATTCCATTGCATAAGTATTCATACCCTTATCTGGGACAGTTGAAATTTAGCACAGGAGCATTTATATTGCTTGTAGATGTTACTGCACTTTGAGTGACGTTAACCTGCGGCAAATTCAATTGAATGGGTATGATTTGAAAACTGCCTGTATAGCTCAGAGACAAGATTGCAACAAACCACACATCTGGGGAAGAGTTCAGAAAAAAATTATGCTGCATTGAAGGTTCACAGAAGCATGTAGCCTCCATTATCCATAATGGAAGATGTTTGGAACAACCAGGACTCTTCCTAGAGCTGGCCTCCTGGCCAAACTGAGCAACTGATGGAGAAGGGCTTTGGTTAGAGTGGTGACCAACAACCTGATGGTCACTCTAGTTGAGCTCCATGATCATATATGCAGATGATTTCAGTGCCTAGAGGGCCACTGTCATTGTTATAAATAAATAAACAAACAAACTGTCAGGACTTTGCCTCATTTCAGAACACCACTGCATGCAACTGTATGTAAGCTGTTACACTTTATAGTAATTTATAGTAATGGTGGTTACACTTTATTTTAAGGTGTCCTTGTTACAGTGTAATTATACATTTAAGTACTGAGTAATATTAATTAACTATATATGCTTACTATATGGTTAGGGTTTGGCTTAGGGTTACTTGCATGTAAGTATGCATAATGTATTGTTATTATAATAGAAAATACATGTAACATGCAAGGACACCTTAAAATAAAGTGTTAATGTAATGATAATATTTAGCCAGTCCCAGAATTCATTCTCTCAAATGGCTTGGGTATGCAGAGCATACACAACTTATATGAACTGAACACCCTGATAAATCTGTACACATATGTATGTGTATTCGTTTAACTGTACTTTTGAGGGCCAAATGTCCTCATTTATATAGTGAGGTAATATGACAACCCACTATAGTGAAGACATTTTCCTGGTCCTCTTTAATTAACAAGGCTTATAAATTGGACAAAACATGTTTCATTAAATCTATTGTTTTGCACATGTTTATGTGAGGGGTAGGTTTAGGGGTAGGGTTTGGGTTAGGGGATTAGAAAATATCTGAAACAAACTGTTCTGTGTGAAACACTCACTTGCTGTCAGGCCTCAATCTGGGATACAGATTTTCTACCTTGTGATACTTACCTAAAGATTTCTCTGTGAATCTTGTGATATTGCTACAGCGAGTTCTCCTGCAATTTCCTACTATACTCCTATACTATACACCAAACTCTCCTACCTTTCCCGCTGTGAGGTGTGTGCACTCCAGATCCTTCGTCACATTAACTTGCCCTTTTATTCGGCTCCTGCCCCTGAAGAACTCACTGCATGTCCCTGTGCCTAAGATTCCTGCATAGTTTCAGCTATGCTAATCTGGGACCACTGGGGGAAAATGCCTGTTCACTTCCTGGAGTCTCTAAGAAAAACACACTGATCCTTTGAGATCAAGACTAACTTCCTGTAACAACCAAAACTGGTATTTGAGGGGCCCCTCAAGCCCTGGAAAGTGTCTTTTGTAGTACTTTTTGTAATACTGATTGTCAGAAAATTAAAAAATTTTATATTTACATTTATGCTTTTAGCAGATGCTTTTATCCAAAGCGACTTACAAAAAAAGAAACAAAAGCAATTTCTCAAGGAGCAAATTCTTCTAGGCAGGAAAGAGATTATTGAAAAAACAAAAACAATAGAAATCAGTGGAATGTCCCCAAAAATATAAAATGTGTGTGTGTGTGTGTGTGTGTGTACCTGTTTTTATATCCCGGTGTTTTTATATCCCGGTGGGGACTTAAACCTGAATACACACAGACTCATGTGGACTTGTGTCATGGTGGGGACCTAAATTGAGGTCCCCATGGGTAAACAAGCTTATAAATCACACAGAATGAAGTTTTTTGAAAATCTAAAAATGCAAAACGTTTCCTGTAAGGGGTAGGTTTAGGTGTAGGGTTGGTGTAGCGCAATTGAATATAAGGTCTGTACAGCAGAAAAACCATTACGCTTATGGAGAGTCCCCACAAGAATACACTGTAAAACTTTTCGTTGTAAATTTACAGTAAAATACTGGCAGCTGGGTTGCCAGCCACTTACTGTATTTTTACAGGACTACTACTGTAAAATCCTAGTCCCCATGATGAAAACAGCTTATAAATCATACTTTTTTTATTTTTTTAAGAAAATGCAAAAAGGGGGGTAGAGTTAGAAGATAGAAAATGAAGTTTATACAGTATAAGAATCATTATGTCTATGGAGAGTCCTTATAAAATACAAAAACCCAACGTGTGTGTGTGTGTGTGTGTGTGTGTGTGTGTGTGTGTGTGTGTGTGTGAGCGAGAGAGAGAGAGAGAGAGAGAGAGAGAGGGAGGGAGGGGGTAGGAGGAGGACTCAAATTTCATCTGCCATTATGATTGTGGAGAAGTGAATGGAGGGAAGTCTGTCTAAACTTACATAACCAGTTGTTTGAGGTTGAGTGCAAAGTACAGAAAGAGAGAAGATAAGCATAGCGTGACAGCACGGAATACAATTTGACACGGAAGGGCTTCAAGAAACATTTCAGAAGAGCAGAAAATTTACAGGATTTACAGGAACAATACTGTTTCAACATAATGGAAATCCCAGACTTGTCTTCAGTGAGTAAATACATTTCTTCTTCAAATATAGATATAGTTGAAGAAATACCTGCCCTTATTAATAAATCAAAAGCTATTTCATTCACCACTGGGTGTAAAACTTTGGGAATAAGGACTGGCAAGTTACAAATTATAGAAGACATAATGATTTGGAAACAGAGAAATCATATGATTGCAGTGTTTAAAGGCATTAAATAAAGTACTGTACATAGGTATCATAGGGATTTGTGCCATTATTCAACATATAAATATGAGTATTATGAAATAATTTTTCAGTATAATTCTCTTTATAAATGTTATGACAAAAAGCATGATTTTTTTTCTGCATGATGATTGTCTAATGACCATTCAGTGATGCTTCAGCTTTAAACACTTTAAATAAAACACTTTTCATTATAGATGAAAATACCTAGTCGACCTGAGTTGTTTGATTTTGAGGGTGTTTCTATGGTCCACTACTTCACTGACAACTGGGAAAAGGTGAAAAACTTTCAAGCAAGACCTGATGACATTCTAATCGCCACTTACCCCAAAGCAGGTGAGGGCATTGCATGAAATTTTACAGGCATACAGTGTAACCACTAGGGTTCAGCTAGGGTTCAACAGTTTGAGAAAGACAAATTAAATTGATCAAAAGTGACATCAAAGACATAATTTTGTAAAAGACCTCTATTTTAAATGCTGTTATTTTGTACTTTCTATTCATCAGAGAATCCTGAAGCCAAACACTTTCAACTGTGATAAAAAGAAATAATAATGCTTATTACTTTTAAATCAGCATATTCAAATGATGATTTCACTAGAGAGTGCCAAAAAAAAAAAAACGCTTTGCCATCAAAGGAATATATCACTTTTGCATCAGTTAGGGTTAAAAGAACTGTTGCCAAACTTATAAAAGCCGTACATATACATGCAGTACATACATAGACCACTTGCAAATTAATTTTTACTTATATTACTTTATTCTTATTACTATACAGCAACTGGGTTGGCAAGTTCGTGAACACTAAATAGGAATTCTTCTTGTGTCAGAAAGCTGTGGTTTAGGAGAAGAAGGGGGAGGACTGATTTAGAGGAGTCATAGTCATCAGGCATTGTGCAAAGGATTGGGCTGGGGGAGAGTGTGTAGTTGGTTTTGTCTACATATAGCCTACACTGAGCGATCACTGTGCAACCAGGATGAGGAACAGCACTCTTTAGTGTACCTTTGCATGTGAATAATGAAAATATAATTAACCTGCTATTAAGTTCCAGTAAACGCTCTTTTAAGACTGCCTATTGCGCTTTTTGAAAGATTTCAAAGTACGTCATATTTTGTAACAAAAATTGTGTATTATCATGTATAACACAAAATTTCAAACTTGCAATTGATTCTAAGTCTTAGATCTATTACAAGTCAAAACTGATACCATTTCATGGTTCTTTTTTCATATCTTGTTATACTGTTATGTTTCTAAGGGAAGAGTCTGAAGCATATAATATTTTCTACTCTCCACTGATATTCTAGGTACCACCTGGGTGTCATATATTCTAGACCTTCTGTACTTTGGTAATGATGCTCCAGAGCGCCAGACTTCCCATCCTATCTTTATGAGAGTACCATTCTTGGAGTCATGTTTTAAAGTGATACCATCAGGTCAGAGACCACAGTAAAATAAGAGTTCACTGAATTTATTAATGTATTTTCATGTTTTTGTGTTTTTATTTTTTAAATCATTGCTTTACCATTTTATTTTCAATGTTTGGTTTAATTTATTAATGCCTTTACTTCATGCTATTCCACATTCCACATTCCACAAGTCCTGCATTGATTCTGTTTTCCACATATTATTTATATACTGTGACAGATTGATTTAAACTGTCTGCTTTGTACTCTGCAAAAGTAAAATGCCTATTATCACTGCATTTCTTGCAAATCAGAGCTAGTTCTCTGTATTCCTTCAGAGATATGTGCAGTGCACACTGAGGTCCTCTGCTGGCTTTACTGTGCAGGTGCTGCTGCATTTCATGTAAATATACAAATTTGCAGCACTGATCAAATTTTAACTACATTAATTTTTTTTTATTTTTTTTTTTATTTATTTTTTTATTTATTTTTTTTTGCATTCAAAATCTTGACTACCTGTACAACTTGTTTCACATTCCACATAGTATAGCTCAGTTGTTTCTGGTAAAAACATTCATTTTCCATTAACCTGCAGCAATCCAGTGCCTGCCCTACATTATGGGGACCAAATGTCCACACAATAATAGTAGTATCAGTCATTTTTAACCTTGTGGGGACATTTTTTTGGTCCCCATGAGGAAAACATCTTATAAATCATACTAAATTAAGTTTTTTGAAAATCCAAACATGCAATGTCTTCTGTGAGGGGTAGGTTTAGGGTTTAGGAGATACATCTAATACAATGAATATTTGTTTATGGAAAGTCCCCATAAAACATGGAAACCTGTGTGTGTGTGTGTGTGTGTGTGTGTGTGTGTGTGTGTGTAATTTGGTGCTCATATTCAAAGCTTTTAAAATCAAATAACAAAATAAAAGAATGTGTTACTTGAGTTAAATTAATCTTAACCCTTCTGAGCTGAACTAGGTGACAGCACATTGAAAACATAAATAACTGGAAACTAGCTAGCCACAATATGTTGTAAACAGAAGTTTTTACTCCAAGTAGTCCATTGGCTCCAAAGACTGAAGTAAGAAGTATGAAGACTCTCAGAAAAAGGTACAAAAGCTGTCACTAGAGTAGTACCCTTTCAAAAGGTACTAATATACTGTTAAGGTACAATATGCACCCCTTTAGGGGTAAATAAGTTAAAAAACTGTTTGCACTTTTATTTCTGATATGCGTGATGTAATCTGGATTGTGATTCCTTATACCCTGCATAGTTTTGATCATACTTTAAATCCACTACCTATTTAGCAGCAGTGAGTCTTTAGTATGATATTGTAGCTTTTGTGCTAACAAAGATACACGGAGGCAGGATGCAACTGCACTCAGTGGTTTCGTTTTATTAACTCTCTTCCCCAGAACCGCGCGCCAGAACAGCGCGTTCACAACAACTCCCTTAAACATACCTCATAACCCTGTGTGTATGTGTATGTCGGTGCTGTGTGAATTGTGTCTATTAGTCAGTAATGTTGTGTGAGATGCCTGTATCTACTCCTATAATATAAGTACATACAAGAGTTGGTGTCTTTATGTGGTTTCTGTGAGGTACTGTCCATTGCCATTATAAACAAATTAGAATGGTGAGGCTTTTTATTGAACTGTAGGAGACACTAGCATGTAATCTTAAGTGACATTTAAAAAATTATAAACAGTATGAATGCTTCAAATATTGTTTATTCGTTGTATGTCTTGATCTAACCACAATAACAACTATGACACTATTAATTTAGAACCATTTTTGACTTTCAGGGACAGAACTGGCTGATAATTTGTCCACATCTCCTCGCCTCATCAAAACTCATTTACCTGTTCAGCTTGTGCCCAAGTCCTTCTGGGAGCAGAACTCTAGGGTAAAGTATATGGGATTTCTTTCATTCCATGATGGCAACATGTAATGAATCTCTCATAGGATGACATCAAACTCATACACAGCAAAACATAGCATACATAGCAAACTAAGTCCCCATCTTAGAAACATGAGGAAAACTTTTGATGATTGTGTACATCATCCATGCCCTCATCCATAGGCCACAAGGATTCACCGAATGGTTTGATGAAAATTTTTTGTCATGGAAGAATGGTGTTTCATCCGTCTAGTAGAGTTCCATTAGTAGAATCAATGTGAAGGTGAAGCTGTTTTGGCAGCAAGGGGTGGCCCAACACCTAAGACCTCAATCTCTAATAAGAGCAATTCATTTCATCTGCGTTTGATGACATTGCAGTGTGTTCTGTATGATTTCAATTTGTTACATAAAGTGAACTTTAACAGTTATATCATGCTCAGTGAGTAAGGAGCAGTAAACACTGCATAGGGATCCTATGTAACATAGCTTAGCTCCCTCTATTTAAGACAGCATTAGTTGTGTAATTAGGTGAATTGGTCACACTTTAAGGTCCAATTCTCACTATTAAAAAAAAATTAACTATGACTTTTGCCTCAATAAACTCCTAATTTTCTGCTTATTAATAGTCAGTAAGTAGTTGTTAAGTTTATGTATTGGGTAGGGTTAGGGATGTAGAATATGGTCATGTAGAATATGTGCTTTATAAGTACTAATAAACAGCTAATATGTTAATAATAGGCATGCTAATAAACAACTAGTTAATAGTGAGAAATGGTCCCTATACTAAAGTGTTACCTGTGAATTTAATGCAAATCTTGTTTCTTGTCATAATATTTTGTTTCCTTATTCCAGGTTGTATATGTAGCACGGAATGCAAAAGACAATGCAGTTTCCTATTTTCATTTTGATCGAATGAACATGGGAGAACCTGAGCCAGGAGACTGGAACACCTTCTTACAGAAATTTCTAGAAGGAAAGAGTAAGTAAAATATTTTGCTAGTAATGAAATTAATTGTATTAGTCAATTACAATGCGTATAAATAAAGAACCATTTTTGATAATATATTTACATATATATATATATATATATATATATATAATTACAATAACATGTTATAACTACAAAATCATTGGGAGAGTAAAAGTATTAAATTTCTCTTTTATGTGCAAGAAATTTACCACTAAAAATTGTTTTAATATTCCTTTTAGAAGTGTTTGGTTCTTGGTTCGACCATGTCAATGGATGGTGGGAGAAAAAACAGACTTATTCTAACTTAATGTACATGTTCTATGAGGATTTGGCTGACGTAAGTTCTATTCATAGAGTGAACTTTTTATGAAGCATAAAATTAATACATATGTTTAATGTATACTTTCCATGCCTTACTTAGGACACTGGACGTGAGGTGGAACGTTTGTGTTCCTTCTTGGGTTTGTACACCTCAGTTGAAGAGAGGGAGAAAATAACAAACGGGGTTCAGTTTGACGCCATGAAACAGAACAAAATGACCAACTATTCCACAGTCCCAATCATGGACTTCAAGATCTCACCCTTCATGAGGAAAGGTTAATAAACCACCGATCTAATTTAGTCCTTCTGAGTTCTGTCCTTTTACCTAATTGCTTTTATCATCTTTTTGTTTTTGTTCCAAAAGGTAAAGTTGGAGACTGGAAAAATCATTTCACTGTGGCACAAAATGAACAGTTTGATGAGGTCTACAAACAGAAGATGAAGAACACCACTGTCAAGTTCCGCACTGAGATTTAATTGAGTTTTGTTGTTTTTCTTTTTTAATTGAATTTTTACTTGAGTTCTTGGTTGTGCACCAGAATTATCATTAAATAAATAATCAATCTGAATATTTATATTTAATATTAACAATATATTCAAGTTATATGTTTCCCTATCCCAGTGTAATATGCAATAAAGAAAAATATAATTTTTGATGAAAGTGGTAATTGTTTTTTTTTTTTTAACAAAAATTGTGAAACAGCAGGCTTATCACAAATTCCAAAGACAGTGGTGCTTATTTAGATGACTAAAGTTTTGTGAAAGATAATTAAGATAACTTGTCCCATCGATAAAGATACTTATCATAGTCAGTACAACATGTTGGTGACAGCTCTTTCATTTGTTTAATTCAAAAGCTAACTTGACCATAAAAATGCATGGAGACAAAAAATACAGGGGGAAAATTCCGTAAGAATTCCATGTTTTCTTTTTAATGCACTGTCTGCTTTATTCTAGGACCCACAAAAAATTAGCAAATAAGAAAATTATGTAAACATGTCTGCTGCAATTCCCCAGCTTGCAGGCCAGTTCTGAGTATTTTGTGGTGGATACGGCACACTACTGCATAATTTGCTGGGACTGTACAGCAATACTCCACTACTGCAGTCCAGGGTCCTAAATCATCTCTTTAAAATGCCCAAATTGTGCCTGACAGTGTACCATGTGTGGTGGTTTGCCCAGTTATAATTTGAGCATCATTTGATGAATTACTGCTGCTGTGATCAATAATAGTACTCCTACTTTCCACAGTTGGAAACAGCACAATGACAACTGTATCATGCAAACAGTGCATTGTATAAAGTCCAATTTGCATAGAAAGCAGACTTTAGCTGAAAAGAATGAAAATAATTCAATCAAAATATGGCACAGCACAATACAAGCACAGATAGTGCCTCGTTAAGTCAAAGTGTTTGTTTTCTGCTATGGCACTGATTTTATTTTTATTTTTTTTATTTTTTTTTTAAAGAGGGAAAGCTATGCAAATGTTAATACAGCTATGTTAATGTAGCTGTCAGTGACTGACAATGAATAGGCAACTCAAACCAAAAACTCACTCACTCAGCCTCTGACTGGAATCTCTGCAGTATACAGCATCCTGTTTATTTGCAAATATGAAAGTAATATTAAAACCGTTCCTTGCCATTTTAAAAATGAAAGCGAGAGGAACAAAACATTTCAACCAAACAACAAGAAAATTAATACAAATCATATTAATCACTTTCCTTTCTTGTCACACTTAAATGGTGCACATTAACATTTCTCAGGATGTACACCTTTTGTTTTGTCCTATGCAGACAGATATGCCTGGAGAAATCTAGTGTATTTTTAGTCCTTTTTCTGCCATGATAAATATATTTTTACAGTAGGAAAGATTGTCTTTCACAGTAAATGCATTAAATGTAATCAGAATACATCATTATTTACAAACAAAAATATAGTATATACATCATCTGTTTAAGTTATACTCACAGCTTTTTATAATTTATTGCTCACATAAGAGTTCTTCTGTATCGAATAAAGTAGTGATGAGTTGACCATCCAACTGTGTTGAACTTTTGACAAAACTGCTGTATATAGCAACCACCAAATTCAGGTCTGCTATGCTGATAAGTCATTTATATCAAAATTATTTTACTAAACATAACTCCAGTTGTGAGAATAGTATGTTTCAGGTATGCTGCATTGCAGGAATAAACTGGAAGTACAAAGCATGGGTCAGAAAGTCAACATGTTCTGGCACATCCAGTATAATTTCTGTTCAAATGCAGTGCAAAAGGGGGGGAAAAAACACTGTCCAGACACAGCTCTCACAATGCATGCTAAGGTAGCACTTAGGTTGCGCTATGGGAAAAGGCACTGCACCAGAATAAACATTAAAATACGCACACTACTGCAAAGTACAGCCACAAAACTTAAATATAACATGTAACAACAGGAGACTAATAACTTTTCGCCAAAGTATTTTACACAGAGCAACTACACCAACAGAAATGACATTAATTCACATCTAGAGGGTATTTGCCTAAAATAGTGGTCGCACCACTAAAACGACAAGTTTACAGATCAAATAACACACATTTTGTACGAAAACATTAATAATAGCGAATAGCTTCAGATTTCCGTCTCTTGTATGCCTTGCCCCATAGACTTCTATAGTATGTGCATTACTGTAAACAAGACTTTTAAAGGAAAAATGGGATGTAAATATTTCCAGTGCTTATTGCACTTAACATTTCAGTCCATTCAGTCCATAAAATCTGATGAAGCCACTTAACAATATGTTCCTCTTCCCCTTTAAGTGCCATTATACAACAATTAAACTTCAAGTCATGATTAAATAATCTCTACTTTTTGGAGAATGTGAATGCATTGTAATCTGGAGTTGCTGTGCATGTTCAAAGGTCAATAATGTCACTGCTGACACTGGCTGAGTCATCATTTCGAGTGACTTTCAAGTAACTTTGTCCCCCTCTGGAATTTGATTGCGAACTGTCGAGGTCAGGGGTTGGGAACGGCCTTGTGTTTTCTGCACTGGGCACAAGGGCACGGCTTGTGCTTGGGGAAGGGTGAAGTGACACCGGGCAGGACAAAGAGGAAGGCACTTGCGCCTCAGAGACCCAACGGAAGCCCTGATGAGTGGGTGTGGGGGGCGCTGTGACTTGTCGGCTGGGCACAGCACTAGGAATGGAGCGATCCAGACCTGCGGAGGACTCTGTGAGCAATGTGTGTTCATCACTGCTCAAAGACAGCGTGATTTGTGAGTCACTATTGCGTCGCATCCACAGGTTTGGAGATGGAGGAGGTGATGGGGGTCGCAGTGGGTGGAACAAACTTTCACCCCTGAATAGATGCTCACGATGAAGTGCCTCATCGATACTGCGGCTGAGGTCGATCGGAGTTGGAGGGCGCAGGTCAAAATCGCAAAGTGAGATGGCTGACTCCTTGTCCCTGTCCAAACTGCTGCTTAAAGAGCGCTGAGGTGGCTGAGCAAGTGCCTGCAGCCTTAGCAATGAACCTGCGGAGCCCCCTGCGAAGCTTTTCAGATTGCGCAAATGATTGCTGTCTTTGAGTGGATCACGATTTCGTATGAGGCTCTTGCTAATATCTGCCCCTGATCGCTCCTGTCCTGCCCAGTTATTGGGCAACTCTCCGGACACTGCACCACTATTTGACCCTCCGATCCCATTGCTTTCAGATTTCCTTTGTTGCCTTACCTTGAGGCTCTGCACAATCTTCGCCCAGCATGTATGTCTGCTGGTGGAGTTTGATGATTGAGAAGGTGAGGGCAAGCTTTCTGTGGCAGCTCCCTCCTGTCTTGGTGTTCCACATATGCGGCCTCCGTTGGGTCTCCAGAAGACCCAGGAAGACATCAGAAGCAGGCAGAAAGCCCAGGCAAGCTCCAGCAGTCGTACCCAAAACTGACAGAGCCACCATGCCCAACGAAAGCGCCTCCAGTCTCCTAGAAGTCCATACAGCCACAAGCAGGCATAAATGTGCAACAGACAGCACACCGCCCCAAGAAGAGCGCACACTGCCAGTACACGTGCTAAAATCCGCATCTTTCCTTCACCCATACCCTTATTTCCTGCCCGAGCTTGTGCATGTGTGTGAGAGAAGCGTGGCAGTGCCAAGAAAAGGTAGCCTAAACACAGTATAAGGCCTGCAGTCAGTGTGAGGCTCTGAAGGACAATGGGAACAGCAGGCGAAAGTGCAGGGGAAAGTAAGTCTGCAGCAAGAAGGAGAGTGCATTGGAAAACAGCTAACACTCCTAACAAAGGGGGGCGCTGAAGTGTTGGTGGAAGCCAGGTTACCCCTGTCTCTTTTAGCACCAGTATCACTAATGCAGCCTGTGCCAGAATTAACAGCGGTAACGGCATCGTGTATAAAGCTATTACAACAGGAGGTGGCAGGAGGAGCCGAGTCCCATATGGGTCGAGCAAGAAGTGGCCTGCTCTAACTGCACCTGCAACTAGCAAGAGGCTATTGGTGAGTATCAGTTCACCACGGTGAGGGCAGTTCAAGCTGGGAGATAATGCTAAACCAAGGCCTGAACCAGCAGTCAGCAGAAGGAAAAGGGCAGCGGAACCAAAGACATGCAGCTCCCATGCAAATGAAAGTGTGCGTTTTAAGTCTGCCCACACTAAAAAGCTCCCATTTGTTGCGCCATATTTATCATCGTTGTTTTGATCTTTGGAAAAAACACAGGGACCCATACCAGAAGCACAGGGGTCCTTGGGTAGGGCATAGGTTGGAGAGGCAGGGTTTGACTTCAGAGATGGGACTATTCCCTGTGAGACTAACTGGTCCTTCTCTGTAAATCTTCCATCATTTTCTGAGAATAGAAAATGCCCATGTCCAGTTGGGTGAGGGGAGGCAGTCCTTAGAAAAGTGGGTATGCCTGTGAAAAGCAAAAGAGGGAGAGGAAATATTATTGAGGTACTTGTGTAAAATGCAAACCATAAACCCAGCTCATAGGGTTTCCTTAGCTCAAATAATATCATGGGTTTGATTCCTATTGTATACCTTGAATGCAATGTAAGTCGCTTTGGATAAAAATGCAGTCAAATGGATAAATGTAAACAAAAACTACATACAACAAAATACAATCATTTTCAGACTATTTTTAATAAAAGATATTCAATACATAGTTCTGAATCAAAATTCCTAAATTGCCGTCTTACACAGATTTGAGCATTGTTTTGCAATTAGTAAATTTTGATTGTTTATGTTACAATTTTGACAAAATAAAACTGACATCTGATTAGCATGAACTAGACAAATGAATGCTCATATATATTTAAAGGGATGGTTCACCCAAAAATTACACTTTTGTCATCATTTACTCAACTTCACATTGTTACCAAACGTGTTTGAATTTCTTTCTTCTGTTGAACACAGAAGAATATGGGTAACTAACAGTTTCTGATCCCCACTGACTTCCATAGTATGAAAAAAAAAAACACGGAAGTAAATAGGGACCAAAAATTTTTTGATCATGTAATCTTTAATCAAAATGTCATAACTTGTCCCTCCAGTTATATGACTGAATCCTCTCCTCTGTCTCCTCTTTCTTGTTCAATAAGCTATTTTACTCACTAGGTCACAATATCAGACACACACATTCACACCTATAGACAGACACCTACTGTCCTGTTAATTAGTGGACAGTTATTATTATTTGGACAGTTAATTGGTACTGTATATAGTAGGTTACATGCATTTTTAATGAACTATTAATGAACTTACAATGCAGACATTGAATGCAGTTATATATGTAAAATGTTGTCTGTCACTGTTATTGGCATATGGATATTTTTATTGAACAAATACTTACTATTTATACTATTTTTAGTGCATACTCAATGTGCAAAAATAATACATAAAATAGTAAACAATGTACCATATATATATATATATATATATATATATATATATATATACACAATGTTAAATGTGCTTAGATAAAACAAATACACTTGCAGTATGAAAAACTATTTACAGTTTACTGAGAGTATTCTTCAAAGTGTAATTTCATAAACTAAATAATGAGTTAGAAATATGTAATTGGTAAATAACAATATATAAGTTCACTTAAATTATAGTTACAAAATTTTAATAAAAAGTTAGATGTAAAGAAGTTTACTACTGTTACACTTAAAGTACACTTAAAGAATTTAGTGTACCATTTACTCCCAAGAAACATTAAAACAGAAAACATGCAAGTATACTACTACTCCACTAGTACTAGCATACTTATTACTCAAAGTAAAATATACTTGAACTTCACTTAAGTTAAATACTATAAATATTCCACCCCAAAGCTAACATGTAAGTTTATAAGATAAGTACATAAAACTGCAGTACTTCCTCAAAGAAGAAAATATGTGTTGATAAAAGTGTTTAATAGCCAGATGTACTTAGAATACTTAATTATGCTTTTCTTAAGTATATCTTGATCAAAAGATATGTATATATACTGAAAAAAACAATAAGTAAGATTTACTTAATTTTTATTTGGCAAGTTTTTTGCACACATAAATTTTAAGTAAATTTGCAAGTATTTAATTAAGTAAATCTACTTAACTAGGTTAGGTAAAAATTAGAAAAGAAAATAAGTAAATTTAACATGGCCAGTTAGAGTTTGATGAGTACATTTTACTTAATTATTTTAAGCTGAATCTGCAATACTTAAGTACATTTCAAGTCATGGCTTCTATGTAGTTGATGTAGCACTGGAAAACAACCATGCAATTAAAGCATATGATTCACTCACAAATATGTAAGTAAAGAAGCAGACAGCTTGCTGTCCTTTTAAGATAATATGTCCAATCAAAAAAAATTGCTTCCTGACTGAACACACAGAGACCTCAATACTTGGTACACCATACACAATGACGGTGACAATCAGTGGATAGTGTTTGAGTATGAATGGGTCATTTTGAGTAGAAAATCAACTCCAGATGTCACAAAACAGTAAGTTACTAAACCTAACAACAAAAGCAACCATAAAACAGTGTAAATACATCTCGAAAACAGAAAAAAAGTTAACCTTATTAATTATTCATGCCCAAGTGCATGATGGGAACAACGGGATCATGACTTTGATATTTACTTAAAGAATCCTTGTAAACATAACAAACAATTCCAAGTAAAATATACTTATAAGTTCAAACTTTAATTTCTACAAGCTTAAATTGAGGACTAATATAGAATTTACTTTAATTTTTAAATTTTTGTCTGAACTAAATTATTTAATGTAGAAACTACATTTTATGTAGTATTTACTTCACCAAAAAATCATTTTTATCAGTGTAGGACAAGTATACTTTCTGTATACTTGTCAGAATAAGACAGGTATACTTACAAGTATAATTTTAAGTATGTCTCTGATAAGTACATAAATGATCTGATCACAAGTGTAAACAGAGCCACAATCATATTTAAAAAAAAATCAAATAGATTTCAAATAGATTTTTTTCTTCATTCAGACAAATCATACCTTTAGTGTTCTTTATACTGGTCACTGTTCCTTTCGTTCCTGGCTCCTTTGACTGGTTATTGGGTATTTTTGCTGATTTTGTTGACTGTGAAGTGCTTTTTGGTTGTGAATAGTTGGAAGTAATGATGTCCACTCCTAGTGATGGTGCCTCTAGTTGCAGATTGGTTGTGCTTGTGCTAAGAGAGGTGGCTTCAGTATGTGACTGTAAAGTGGTAAACTGTCTTGGCTGAATTTTAGCTGGACTGGTTGTCCCCAACCTACCTGATAAACAAAAAGAAAATTTGAGAAATGGTACAGTAACATCAAAATCAAAGTTTTTTTTTTTTTCAAACAGTTTTTCTCTTGTTTTTGTGACAATTGATTGACTAAAACAAGTGATTGAGTAAAACAGCACAATCTCAGAGGTGCTATTTTTTAAGTTCAGTTTTAGGTGAACACAACATTACTACATCTATACTCTACCTATTTCCAGTCGAGTCCTGTTGGCGTCCAACTGGCTAATCCTATCGGTAGTGGATACTGGCTTTTCGTTAGATGGTGAAGTTGTAGAAGGGCTAGTCTCGAGTGAAGGGTTGATTGTTGGATTTGTTTGTACTGTGGCCAAACTTGCCAGCACACTATAAGCAGTCTGAACCTGTGGTCTGTACTGGGTATGCTTTTTATCAAGAGATGTTATAGCCGCTGTTGATGATCCAACGAAGCCAATTTCTCTGGGTATTAATATATCACCTGACCCAACTGTTGACAAGTCTTTCTCTTTGAATTCAGCGACTGGTTCTTCTGTCATTGACTCTGTCTCATCAGCAGTCTCTTTGTCTTTTCCAGCGGCATCTTGTGGTAGTATGACATTTTGGGTAGGATCTCTTTTGACTCTGTTTTTGGGTGATAATAAAAATGTACCTCTTGACCCAGTTTTGTCAGTATGTGACATTTTTGCTGACAATGTGTCCTTAGTATTTCTGCTTTCAGTCCATTCGTTTGAATCTCCACTTGATTTAATGACACTTCTCTTATAGAAGCCATGAAGAAACGGTCTCACAGTTTCTAACGCAGCACTGGCAGCCAATCTATGATCAGTTTTTCTGACAAGCACATAAGTCTCAGAAAACAGGCTGTGATTTGAATGAGTGGTTGGAGGAGAAAGAGAGTTTCCATAGACATGATTTGTGATTGGCTTAATTAGAGGCATTAGAAAAAACAGTTGTAGTAGAGGCACCATAGTGACAGTCTGTCCTATGAAACTGCCTATGGCTGTGGTTGCTTGTTGAAATCATGTGCTCAACTGTTCCTTCTCATTTCTTCTCCTGCAGTGAGAAACAAATACATTCAGTTAAAATTAGGCATACAGTGCCCTCCACTAATATTGGCACCCTTGGTAAATATGAGCAAAGGTGGCTGTGAAAATAAATCTGCATTGTTTATCCTTTTGATCTTTCATTCAAAAAATTCACAAAATTCTAACCTATCATTGAAGTAAAACAACTGAAAGTGGGGAGAAAATCTCATGATAAAATAAATGTTTTTCTCCAATGCACATTAGCAACAATTATTGGCACCCCTGGAAATTCTTATGATTAAAATATCTCTGAAGTATATTCCCATTCATATTTATATTTTTTTCAGCATACCAGGGAGACTAGGAGCATGAAATTGTCCAGCTATGACTTCCTGTTCCACAGGATTATGAATATAAAGAAAACTAAGGCTAAATTCCCTTAATCATTCATCACAAGGAGTAAAACCAAACAATGAAGTTCTGATGTGCAGAACAAGATTGTTGAGCTTCACAAAATAGAAAGTTGCTAAAGCTCAAGCTAAAGCATTGAAAATCCACATTTCCACCATCAATAATTAAGAGGTTCCAATCAACTAAAGATGTTACAAATCTGCCTGGAAGAGGACGTGTGTCTATATCATCCTAATGCACGGTGAGGAGGAGAGTTTGAGTGGCCAAAGACTCTCCAAGGATCACAGCTGGAGAATTGCAGAGATTAGTTGAGTCTTGGAGTCAGAAAGCCAAAAAAATATATCAAACAGCCCCTACATCACCACATGTTGTTCAGGAGGGTTTCAAGAAAAATTCTCCTCGCTCATCCAAAAACAAATCCAGCATATTCAGTTGTCAGACACGACTGGAACTTCAAATGACACTGGCTTCTATGGCCAGATGAAACTAAAAAAAGAGCTTTTTGGCAGCAAACCCACCAGATGGGTTTAGTACAAACAGGGATAAAAAGTACCCCATGCCCACGGTTAAATATACTGCTGGATCTTTAATGTTGTTGGCTTGTCTTTCTGCCAGAGGTCCTGGACATCTTGTTCAGATGCATGGCATCATGGATTCTCTCAAATACCTACAGATAAAAAAATCTAAAGCTGACTGCCTCTGTTAGAAATCTTATAATGGGCTGTATTTGGATCTTCCATCAGGACAATAATCCAAAACAAACATCAAAATCAACACAAAAACGGGTCACTGAGCACAAAATGAAGCTTTTGCCATGGCTGTCCCAGTCCTCTGACCTGAACCCTATAGAAAATGAGTGAGGTGAACTAAAGAGGAGAGGCACCAACATGGAGCTGTGAATCTGAAGGATCTGGAGAGATTCTGCATGAAGGAATGGTCTCTGATCTCTTATCAGGTGTTCTCCAAACTCTTCAGGCATTACAGGAGAAAACTCAGGGCTGCTATCTTGGGAAAAGGACATTGCAATAATTGGGTGCCAATAATTGTGGTCAATATGATCTAGAGAAAGCATTTATTTCACAATGAGATTTTCCCCCCACTTTCAATTGTTTTACTTCAACGATAGGTTAGAATTTTGTGAATTTTTTGAATGAAAGATCAAAAAGATAAACAATGCAGATTTATTTTCTCAGCCACCTTTGCTCATATTTACCAAGGGTGCCAATATTAGTGGAGGGCACTGTAGATATTTTTATGCCTTTTAATTACTTGTGCAGGTATACATGATGGATGGAATGTGCTGTTGAATTGTATTTTATCAATTAGTAGTTGCAGTTGCAGCTTCAGTTCTCTGAGCAAAGGAGTGAGACAGACAATTCCCCCACAATTCCACTCATATTTCAGAGCATATAAATCTAAGTATGAATAAGCTGCTAGCTGGCCTTATAGTAAGTTGGGGGTGTGGCCTTAGAGCCAGCAGCCAATTCCCGCTGCTGAAGGCATGTTTAATAACTGCTTCAAGAGCAGCCTCTCAAAGGTGCAATTCCCATAGAGTGTAACTATTCTATAGACTTACTCCCTTGCCTCAAAACTAGGGTAACCAGGCATTTTTGCTTGCCTAATATCCAGGAAATTACTAAAGATGCCTTCATTCCCTGTACTCTGTTGCTTTTTTAACTATAATCTAGTTGAGTCACATTTATTTATATAGCACTTTATACAGTACCAATTGTCTTAAAACAGCTTCACAGTAGTAAAAAAGTGTTAATGTTGCAGAATTCATTACTTATGAAATAAATTCAATTTCAGCTGTAAAGCAGCTCTACAGAAGACAATAGTGTTATTATTCAGCTCAAGTCAGTTCAGTGTTGGTTTAGTTCAGTTCAATGACAATGACAATGTTGCAAAGTTCATCAATTATAAAACAAGTTCTGTTGGTGATTTTGCTCAAATGTTCTTGTGCTTTTATTCATAGTGGAGCTTAATGTTACTCTTCTTAACTATCACCATTGGTTTAAGCAAATCAGTTTGGTGGTTCAGATGGGTCTGTATAGTCATCTTTAAATGCACAATTTTTACTTTCAACCTTAGGTTTTTCGAATTTGATAATTTGGAACAGGCCATTTTTGTAAATGACAGTTGCATGTCTCAAAAAATATGGCCACCAATAGGCCATTATTTTCAGCAGCTATTATTCAAGGTTAACAAAGGATGACAGGAACAACACTTTGTGGACTTGTTTAACTCTTGGCCCCAGACGTCTGTAAGAAATTTAAAACTAATTGGCATATGAATGTTATTATATAAAGGACCTAGTACTCTCTAGGTCAATGATCATCAAAAAATGTAAAATTTTGTATTTGGATGGCTATAGGAGGGTCATTTAAAAATACAGGAGTGACCCTGTGCACTTTAAAATCCTGTAATTCCTGAGCATAACTTAAGACTTTTACAAAATTAAGCACATGTGACATAAGATTACATACAAAAAGCAAGCAAATAAATTTTATGGAAATCGGGCATGGATTTAGAAAGAGGCACGGATGAATTTCAATAGCAAACACCAGATAAGTTCAACATTATCATTTCTTTAAAAGACTTAATCTCCTTCTCATTTGAGTTTTGGAGTAATTCATAGTCTGTTCATGGGTAGCATATGATAGTATGTAATTTAAATAGGTAAAGAAGGTGCTTGCTGAATGTCATTTGTGACTTTCATATTTCCTTCTGACCATAAGTGTGTGAGGAGAATAATGACATCTTGTTTTACAACTAGGTTGATCTCGGGAAAAAGTGGATACTTTGTAGAGAACCAAGGTTACACAGGGGAACCAGACATTTTCCTTTGGTTAAGCCACTTAACACATACCACTCTATAGGAGGGGCTTCCTTTCCTGCACACTGGTATGCCAATGCTATAGCTCTGATGATCCAATGTGAAAATCTCTGCTTAGACAGTATATTTACTGACTCCATAAAACACACAAATAACTCCTGACACCATCTGAAATCTCAGATTCTGTCCAAGTAAATGCGCAAAACACATTAAGGGCAGAGGGCATGTA
>JAFVLL020020102.1:0-21688 GCA_021397915.2 Tor tambroides | reverse complement strand
TCTTACGACGCAGTACTCGTTCCCATATCTCAGGGAACCGAGGTTACGATAGTAACCGAGTACGTTATTTATGTACAGGACACCAAAAGGCACCCTACAGTGATATTGACTCATAAAATATATTAAACTGACTTTAAAATTTGAGTTGAAACTGAAAGTTAAAATGGAAAAACATATGCTGATTTGATATAAATGTTAAATCAACCACCTTTAGTAATGAATTGGTTATGGTACAATAATTATATTGACTGTTTTGTGCCATGTAGACTGAAACTGGCAAGTTGCCTCATATTTTGCCAACTCACACTCAAAAGGCAAAGGAGGAAGAAAAAGCCCCTGTTAGACGTCAGGAATATTAAAGAGGTGAGAGGTGCCTTGTGAGTGATGGGTAGACAGGCACTGAGTGACCCTGCCAATCAGGTGAGCAGTGATTTTAAAGAGGCCTTTTACTGTCACAACACTCACAGACAGACCTTACAAGTTTTTTAGGCAGTATTTTGCCTTTTGTTTACAGCAGAGAGTGTGAACATAATAATGCCTTGCATTTAACAGCTAAAGCATGTCAGCATTGTATCTGATGTTTATGAAACAAAACATTGACAAAGTCCAGCTTCTCTGTTAGTCGCTCATTTCATTTTATACCAGATTAATTAAAAATAATCTGTATCGGGTGAAAACCCAATTGGATTTTAAGAGCCTGCCCAAGTTAATTAGTTTCCTCTCTGTAAAGCTTGCAGAATTAGAGATTATGTCTTCTCTCCCCCACATACACTCTACAGGAGAACAGGAGGAGATGCTTGCGGTTTGCATATGTGCTAGAGTTCTTGTTAGCAGCAATGCTAATTAACAGGAGATAAAGAAGCGGAGGTGAGAATCCTGGAACAGAAATAAACCTGTGAGTTTTCACAAGCAGCTGCTTTTTTTTTTTTTTCCAAACAAGCGACAAGCTTTTCAAATCAGCTTGATGTCAAGTCCAATGCAGTTCACTCTCCGAGTCATTACAGAGTTGAAACCTGATTTGTTATAGAAGTCTTTCCTTTTCTCGCTCACTCACATTCACACCTCGCATCCATATTTTCCCTAATCTGTCAGAGTTACTGAAGTATCACATATACTTCTGTAGAAATGCAATTTTTCCAGTAGCATATTGTGCTTGTAACTGCAGGATTAACAATTCAGTAGTTTTAATTTCACGTTTAGCAGTACCTGTCATAAGTTATTTTCCTTTCGAATGGTTAAAGAGTCTGAGCTGGATGCTTGACATCCACAAATGTTCTTTATGTCTGTGTGCACCTGTGTGTTGGACTCTGACCATTAAAGAAGAGAGATAAAAGACTAAAACACAAAAGGAGATAGTTAAGATAAAGGTGGGACTCCAGCTGCCCTTCGTACTTCACTGTTAGCTGTCTGTTTTTAATGTCCCAGCAGTGAAGCATTTAAAGTCAACATGAAATCAATTTTGACCCTATTTGCTTGTCTAATACCTGCTCCAGGTCTTATTGTGCAAGTTTTAACTGCACATTGTTTCAGAGAACAGAATATTCATAAATATTTTGTTTGGCAATATACCGTACACTAATGTTGGTAAGTTTCATAATGTTTTTGAAAAAAGTCTCTTATGCTGATCAAGCCTGCATTTATTTAATCAAAAATAAAGTAAAAACCTTAAAAATGTGAAATTTGCTTTACATACATTTTAAAATGTGATTTATTCTTGTAATGGCAAATCTGAATTTTCATCAGCCAGAAATCGGAAATCATTGTAATATGCTTATTTAGTGCTAAATGTTTAATATTTATTTTGTTTAATATTTTTGTTGAAACCATGTTACATTTTTTTCAGGATTTTTAATGAATGTAATGGTCAAAAGATTTTTACATGTATCAATGTAAAAATCTTATGCATTAATACATTAAAAAAAAAACTTCTTCACCCCAAGCTATAATGTATAACACCTCTGAAACTTTTTGTCTCCCATTTTTAGCTTTATTCTGGCATTGAATATCCTGTTTCGCTTGTATTACTTCAGATTGCAGAAGTATAACGGGTTGCAACTTTCATGTTGACTTCGAAAGCTGTAAAGCTCATATTACAGAACCTCTATAGATTACGGATCCTTATACTTCATGTTATAGGAGTACGTAAGAAAAATCCAATAAATATGATACAGTAATCTTCTGATGAGTGAGAACACTGCTGGAAAAAGTAATTCAAGCTGAGTTGTGGTGGTTTAGTCTGGTGAGTTGATTTTATTACCAGCATAACGACCAAAAAAATCTGCATCTGGTTGCAACAAACCCTCAAAGTTATAAAAGTTCTGCAAACTCTTAGTAATAATTAAGTGTTTTGTTCACATAAGCGGTTTGTTGCAACCAGGAACAGAGAATAATATGTGATGTGATTTGTTAAAGATTGCATAGGTTTCTGCACAGTAAAGTCTGTCTCTTTTACAATAGTTCACAATGTCCATAGACTTATTATTACTGTTGCGTTTTCTTTCAAAATGTACTTAAATAAAAAGGTCCCTCTATGAATCAGCATATCCCATCCAATACATCAACATAGTCTCCTTGGCCTGTCGTACAAAGACTCATTGTGACTCATTGATCTCTGCTGTTAGAAATGATACTGTTGCAGTTCCCTAGATTGATCAGCGGTGAACACAGATTGACAGCTACATGTCCTGAGAGCGTGTCCGAGATCAGTTTATGGGGGATGGGTATTGGAGAGTTTGTTTTGAAGAGGGTGAGACGTGCTGTTTATGTTAAAATAGCTGGTAATATCTCAGACCATAGTTCTTTAGCTCAGATTATTAGTGTTCAGATTCATAATCTATTTTTAGCATAATAGGTGCTCAGCAGCCGAAATGATTTGCTTTCTATGCTATAGCTCCTCATATAGGTGCTCAGAGCTGAAATCACAGCAGCTTTATAGCTTAAATTATCATGGACCTGTAGTTCCCTGTAGTGCGCTCTCATATTTTAATCATTTCTTAGACTCATTTCTCGAATTAAGTCTTGTATATTTCGAGTCATAGTAGCAAAACGCTTACTAAGGTACATTGATTTGCAATGCTCACCCTGGGATGAGGTGTATTGAAATCCCATTGCTGAGTCAGTCATCTCAAACAGATTCAATCAAAGCCATCAATGCTTTGTAATTAGTTCACACCCCCTCAACCACCCCCCTGCCCATTCAGCAAAGGTGAATTAACCAGACGATCGGTAGAACATCTAAGATAATAAGCATTTACCACTAGCTACACTGTGAATATCTCTTTTCATTAAGGACCTTCTTAGGCAGCCAGGATGCCGATTTCTGTGATTATAATCAGAGAGTTGATATCAGCTTCCCGTGCCCTTCCTGAAACTCTCCCCGCTTTCTCCCTCTCTCACTTTCGTTTCGCTCCGCTCTTTCAGAAGGTCATCTCTGGAATTGGAAAGTGCACTCTGCGAGCCATCGAGATGCACGTCTGCGATATGCCAGCGTCTATCTAATCTTGTATCAGCCACTGTAACGAAGTATAAACACAAAAGTCCTGAGATCAGATGGGGAGCTTGCAAGGCAGATTTTTCCCCTCCTCAAGGACTCAATGTATGTCTGGGAGGCTGAGAAGACCTAATTACCTCCAGGCGCATGCTTCCATTGCATACAGAAAAGCTACACTTTTCTTTTCCTTTTTTTAACATTCTGTGTTCGGTTTGATAAATCAGCCTTAAAGAGATAGTTTACCCAAAATTGAAAATTCTGTCATCATTTACTCACCCTCATGTCATTCCAAACCTGTATGACTTACTTTCTTTATCAGAACACAAAAGAAGATGTTCTGAAAATGTCTAAGTGTTTTTTTTCTTTGTACAGTACGTACAATGAAAGTCAATAGCGTCCATCGTTCTTTGGACCCAACTGGCTTTCGAAATATCTTCTTTTGTGTTTCACAAAAGAAAGAAAGTCATACAGGTTTGGAATGACATGAGGGTGAGTAAATGAAGATAATTTTGGGTGAACTATTCCTTTAAGGAAACCCTGTATAATTACTGTAGCTGTTTTTTTGGATTTGTTTATTAGAGGGTTCTCACGTTCAAAAACATCCAAATTAAGTGATTTGACTAGAATGCAAGGGTCCCAAGATGCATTTTTTTAAAAGATTGAACTATTTTTAACTTTATACATTGTCTAAAAATGTAGTGCCAGTATTTTTGTGTATATTTTTCATCTGTGTTGTGATGTTACTATGTAGTTTATAGAGTGTTCTAGGTGGTTTTTAGGGTGTTCTGGCTGGTTGCTTGACAGACCAAGTCAAAAGAGCCCACTCCAAAATGGTAAAATCATACATCTTATTGGTTAGAAAAGTAATGGTGCACTTCTCCTCTGCAGGCCATGTGATTTTGAGGAATATTAATCGTGCCTGTAGCACAAACGGTTTCATTTGTTCAAATCACTAACTTAAGCAATCTGAGCAATAGTAATAGTGATGCTTTACACACTTGTTTGGTCTCCTTTTGGATTCTCCGCCTTCATGAAGACATCTGTCTTGATTCTGTGACTGGCCTCTCTGGCTTTTACCTTGTTAAGCAAATGAGCGGTGCAGAAACCCGCTGCAGTTTGCTGCACTTACAAAAACGACTGTGAGTAATTGTATGC
The DNA here is from genome assembly GCA_021397915.2 of Tor tambroides. Lineage (NCBI taxonomy): Eukaryota > Metazoa > Chordata > Actinopteri > Cypriniformes > Cyprinidae > Tor > Tor tambroides. The sequence goes on along the minus strand of JAFVLL020020102.1, from coordinate 17,043 downwards.
GATCTAAATAAAAGCCCTCTCTCTTTATTTCTCCTTCTGTTTATCTCTATCTCTCTCGTTTCCCTCTCTCTTTTCTCAATGATAAGACTGAGCTCTTAAATGAAAGGTACTTATTGTAATTGAACATCTGAAATAGTGTTTTATTTACAACAGAGGGGCGGTAAAGAGGAATTAGCATCTCTCTTGCACAAAGGCCCCTGGTTGGTTTTTATGGACTTGCTTATGTAAAGCTTTAGAAGATTGTGCTGAGCAGATTCATGTTAATGAAGGTCAAGGTCGAACTGACTAGATAAACATACAAAGTCATGATAAAATAACCCTGACCAGCAGATTTCACTTTCGTTTTGAATAAGCCGGAGCCCTTGGATGATTTAAAGACATGCTAATTCAGCTAATGCTAACATGTTATTATTTCCCTACAGATGTATTTTAAAATATACACATTTTTCTTCAGAAATGAAGACTATTGAATGTGTTAATTTTTTTTTTGTTCTCCGAAGTTAGCAATGAACTACCTTCAAAGTGCTGAGCAGAAAATGAATGTCATTGCTGCGAAAGGAGACTGGCATTTATCACCGCAGATGATGCGAAACAAACCAACCAAGCTTCACTAATGTACGGACAACGGCACTAACAGCAGTTAGCATGCAGCTTGTTAGCCGCTTCCAGCCTGCATTAGCGAGGATGCATAATGTCAGACAGGAGTGTTGCCACAGATAGCCTCCAACAAAACAGAGAAAAATACCTGTGACTTTTCCAGCTTGATTATAATGCTGCTGTTTTCTCTCCCTCAACTAATCAAATCCATTGTACTGCAGTCAATACGATTCCACGGTCGTCAATGTGATTATGCTAATTTAGTGGCGAAATGTCACATTTATCCACGCGCAACAGCACCCGGGCGAGGCAAAGTCACTCCAACATTTAGATATCTGAAATTCCGGTCAAAGCGGGGAAACTTTATGCACGGAAGTGATTATGCGAAATTGAAGGTTTGGGGAGCAGATAGCTTGAAGATGATATTTAGTGGACAAAAATAGCAATGAAGTTGATTGAAATGGGAGGTAATTATATCTGTCTCGAAATGTAAGTCAGATTGAATCCTGTTTGTCATTTATTTTAAACGCTTTCTCAGCCCGTCTTGTTTGGACGAGGCAAATTCATCTGGGAGGTGGGGGGGAGGTCTTATCATAAATAAACCATACAGAGGATTGTAGTGACAGAGAAAGAGAGATGGATGGAAAGAGAGAGGGAGGGTGGAGGAGGAGAGGCCTTGAGTGTGATGCATTACAAGCCAGTCCACTGCCCTCCACCTGAAGCACTAGCCAATATTTAATCCCAATAGTCTATTATCCAAGAGGGACACACACACACACACACAGAAACACACTCCCACCCTCCATCTGCTTTCCCATCACCGCTGTCCACACAAGGACAGCAATGAGAGGCCATCATCCTGTGAGACTGTGTGCTCTCTAGATAAGGAATCGCACACACTCAATATGTCCTCTCAGCTTGACAGTAGTACCCTCATTAGCTAGTGTGTTTTCAGATAGCTAAGATGTGGGTAAAAAGTCATTACATATGTTTTCAAAGTATTTTATATGCTAATGTGGCTTAAATTTAAATTATTTCCTCTGCTTATACCATTCATATGCATTGTTCTGCTCCAGTTTGTTCTCCATATTTTCATTTTCATACACTCTTAGGAAAAAAGTACAAATCTGTCACTGGGCCAGTACTCTAAACTACAAAAGCTAAAAGGTACATCCCCCAAGGCACATATTAGTACTTCAAAAGTATGTATCAGTACATGTTGAAAGGCTACCGCCCTAGTGACAGTGTGTATGGCTTAACTTTGATTCCAATTTGTGTTACAGCATGCAAGCGTAAGTGTTTGTTGTTCCAGACAGTGCTAGCATGCAGTTTGGCGTGAGGGAGGCTTGTGTGATATGTGCGATGAGAGGGTGAAGAGGCCATTGGAAAAGTTTTCTTGTGATGCTTTACCTCCACAGGTTTTATTTATGGTGTGAGTGTGTGTGATAACACTATTGGTTACCATTCTGACCCCGTCCCTCTACTTGTCAAGTGAAATGTACACATTTATTGTTAGTGGTCCATGTAGAATGATGATTTTGCCCACAGATTGTGTAGTAATGTCATCTTCCACTTGACCTTTTGGACTCAACCAACGACGCCTGATTGAGGTGGCCCTAGTTTTTTTTTTATCAACTATTGGCATATGGGGAAAGTACGGTGGCCCAGTTGTGCACAACACGACAGAAACAAGCGGCAGCACAACAAAATTAGCACAACACAATGAAAACAAGTCGCAACACAACGGAAACAAGCCAAAACACAACAAAATTAGCACAACAAAACGGAAACAAGCCACAACACAACAAAATTATCACAACACTATGAAAACAAGCTGCAACACAATGGAAACAATTCACAACACAACGGAAACAAGCCATAATACAACGGAAACAAGCCACAACACAACAGAAACAAGTCGGAACACAACGCAGTTAGCACAACACAACGGAAACAAACCACAACACAACAGAATTAGCACAACACAACGGAAACAAGCCACAACACAACAAAATTATCACAACACTATGAAAACAAGCTGCAACACAATGGAAACAATTCACAACACAACGGAAACAAGCCGTAATACAACGGAAACAAGCCACAACACAACAGAAACAAGTCGGAACACAATGCATTTAGCACAACACAACGGAAACAAGCCACAACACAACAGAAACAAGCCGGAACACAACGCAGTTAGCACAACACAACGGAAACAAGCCACAACACAACAAAATTATCACAACACTATGAAAACAAGCTGCAACACAATGGAAACAATTCACAACACAACGGAAACAAGCCGTAATACAACGGAAACAAGCCACAACACAACAGAAACAAGCCGGAACACAATGCAGTTAGCACAACAAAATGGAAACAAGCCACAACACAACAGAATTAGCACAACACAACGAAAACAAGTTGCAACACAACGAAAACAAGTCACAACACAACGGAAACAAGCTACAACACAACGGAAACAAGTCAAACACAACAGAAACAAGCCACAACAGAACAAAATTAGCACAACACAATGAAAACAAGCTGCAACACAATGGAAACAATTCGCAACACAATGGAAACAATTCACAACACAACGGAAACAAGCTGTAACACAACGGAAACAAGCCACAACACAACAGAAACAAGCCGGAACACAACGCAGTTAGCACAACACAAAGGAAACAAGCCGTAACACAACGGAAACAAGCTGGAACACAACGGAAACAAGCTGGAACACAACGGAAACAAGTCAAACTAGCAAACAAGCCACAACACAGCAAAACAAGCCACAACACAACAGAAACAAGCCGGAACACAACGCAGTTAGCACAACACAATGAAAACAAGCTGCAACACAATGGAAACAAGCTGGAACACAACGGAAACAAGTCAAACACAACAGAAACAAGCCACAACACAACAAAATTAGCACAACACAACGGAAACGACCCACAACACAACAAAATTATCACAACACAATGAAAACAAGCTGCAACACAATGGAAACAATTCGCAACACAATGGAAACAATTCATAACACAACGGAAACAAGCTGTAACACAACGGAAACAAGCCACAACACAACAGAAACAAGCCGGAACACAACGCAGTTAGCACAACACAATGGAAACAAGCCGGAACACAACGCAGTTAGCACAACACAATGGAAACAAGCCACAACACAACAGAATTAGCACAACACAACGAAAACAAGTTGCAACACAACGAAAACAAGTCACAACACAACGGAAACAAGCCACAAAACAACAAAATTATCACAACACAGTGGAAACAAGCCACAACACAGTGGAAACAAGCCACAACACAACGAAATTAGCACAGCACAATGGAAACAAGCCACAACACAGCAATATTAGCACAACACAACGAAATTAGTCGCATGCGTTGTGTTGTGGCGATTTCATTGTGTTGTGGAGATTTCATTGTGTTATGCATTACTGAGCCACCGAAGGAAAGTGTTCAGGAAATCTGTTAGAAAACATTAAGCCTGAAAATCAATATGTTTTTCCTGATTCCATTTAATTCTGATTCACAAACTCTGGATTCAGTTGATTCCAATTTTAATTCAGTTCAGTCATGATTCATTTGGCTGTATTTCAGTTACAATGTCTATACATTGTACTGTATTGTTTATTTAGTGAAGGATTTATTGTACTGGTTTAAATGATCACTTTTGGCTTTTTTTTTTAAATGATTCTTTAAAAGAACTTGTTCAAAAGATATATTTGTTCTTGATTCAGACTACATTGGTTGCGGAGTATGGTTGATTCACTAAAAAGAACCAGTTCGTAATAATCATTTGTCTGTGAATCGGACTATCCTGGTTGAGCAGTATATTTTTGATTCACTATAAAGAATCAGTTCATAAGAGAAATTTGTTTAGGAATCGGACTACATTGGTCATGCTGTATGTTATTGTGTATAGCCCTTGGGATCAACTCATTAGAAAGATGTGTTTTCTTGCCATTATTTTGCAGGATGCACTTTTTTATCCCATTACATTTAATTAGGCCTGCCAACCATCCAGAACTTCCAAGCATCATGATGGCGAGACAGAAGAGCACCATTCACATTTTCTTCAGAAAATCAAAAAATCTGGTTCTCTAGCTCTTAATACCAAAGAACATATATTAAATATTTGTAAGCCTGCAATTCCTTATTTTACTCTTTCTCCTTCTTGATCACTCTCTTTCTTCTTGCGATGCACATTGCGCCCAGGCTGCAATATAATGTCTTAATTGCGCCTGCTGCAGCCTCTTGCAAAAGTGCAAGTGAAACTTTGTGAAATTATGATTGCCTTTAATTATGCTGCATAATCACTGATATCCAGTCATGTATGCCATCTGCCTCTCAGCGGGCTATCTCTGCCAGCGCTGAAGTTATTGATGCCCTGTCACACCCAGGTACATCTTAATAACCCGTAAAGAAGCTCTGATCGCAGTGCCACCACACTGAGCTTCCATCTTCCTCCTCACTCATCACTTTATTATGTAACAAATCAGCCTTTCTGAAAGGAATGTGAACCGTGGGACGCTCTTCCTCGCATTAAAGCGGCAACAGACGTGCACGTCTTGGTCTTTCATAGGGGCTATTGCTGAAGCAAACATTTCAATCTATACAGCCATGTGTTAGATCTCACTGGAGAAAATGAAGTAATTTTGTAATTTGCTGAACCTTCATGTGTCTATGGAGAGTACATGCACACTTGCTGTTCTGGAGATTTATAAATTTCAGGATCAAGTTTATGCTTTAATAACTAATGTTAGGGGAAAACAAAAGGGAATACATGGAATTTACTTATTTAATAAAGAAGAGGCCTTTAAATTACGTAGACATTTAATATTGATCATCATCAGACTGAATCAGTTGATTCAGTATTTATTTAATATGTACTGGTATAATTTCTTTTTGTATATTTTCCTTCAGCATATATGCAATTTTTCTTTTCTACCCTCACCCTCAAATCATCCTGTAGCCCAACTGGATTCTTTCATTAGTTCCTGCAATAAGGAATTCAGTTTAGATCAATTTTTGCACTGACTCGCCTTATTTGAATTGATGAACAACTGCAAATGGAAATCCATTCAGTTTATGCTTCATTTTCACCTCTGACCTCTAATGCTCTGAAAGGTTGAGTTGGTAATACTCAAGGCCTTAAACTGGAATTGCCAGCTGTCACCTCTAAGCTGTGGGCTAGTTTACAGAGCCTGTTTAAGATGCAAAGTTATTGATTTTAGTAAAACACCTGTGTGATATTTTCTGACTTTCATCTATATTACATTTCAGAAAATTGCTGCACAGGACATTTTTAAGCCAACAGTGAATTTGCTGGTGTCTCATAAAGGCAACAAAAATTCAAAAGTGACAATGTATATACTATATTATAATTTTATAAGTATTATAATTTTAATTTTCAATATTAGTTAAATACATTACACTCTTTGTGTGGGTGTTTATTTAGTAAATTAAATTAAATTAAATTTAGTATAAAAATAAAATGGTTTCAGTTTCAGTTTGACCATCCATCACCTACCTTTTTGCCTTTCTCCCTCCAGCTGCCTGGTTTTGGATCACTGTTACTTCTCATTGAGGTCTCTAAATAAGGTTAAAGTGAACAGTCCTTTACAGTGAACCAGCAAAATACCTCAAACCCAAGCTGAGAGTCTAAAAATCAACATAGACATGCTGTTTAGCCCACTGTGTGTGTGTGTGTGTGTGTGTGTGTGTATGTGTTCACGTACGTGTGTGTGTTCCATCGTCTGCTCTTGGCTCATCTGCAGTAGCTCTCTCATCCACACTCCCAGCCTCTCAGAGTGACGAATGGCCCATCTTCTCCATTGTGTTTGACTCCAGGTGGATATTTCTTCATTCTCTGTCAGCCAGGCTGAAGCAATACTTCTTTAACCTCACCAGCTAATGAAGTAGCAGATGCCGGCAGTTTTCTCTCCTCTCCTCTTTGTCTTTTCACCTGTTTCTCTGTCTCAATACGAGGCTCTTCGTTCCCAATCCAATGCTAGCTGCCTCCCAACTGACTGTTTGTTCCAGCAGAAGTAGATGAAATCAGGTGGAACTGGCAGAGAGTGATGGAAACGCCATTTAGCTGACACACACACACGCGGATGCAACACAACCATATACATGCATGCATTCCTAATGCAATCTTATAACGTAACATAGCACGCACATACGTGCATGCATTAAATTGACATACATGTTCAATGTGTACATACGAAACATTCTCACTTAGCCTCATATTTCGTCTCCTACGTTTCTTGAAAAACAACTTGAGACAAAGAAACAGATAAAAGTCTAACAGCGTTTTTTTTTTTCACTTTTGATTTATTTGTTTTTCATTTTATACCTCCTCCTCCTCCTCTTGCCAACGGGCGATTTCACATAATGTTGATTTGCACAGTCCGAATGCTCTGCTATGATGAATTCCTGTGTTTTTCCCTTGTTTGATGGATCACACACAGCAGAGGTGAGACAGTCTCTCTCTTTCTCTCGTTCTTTTTCTCCTTCTCTTTCTCTTTCCGAACTGTCACCTTCTAACTGCTGTACTTATCTCTGCCATTCAAACACGCCTCATTTCTCTAACCTTAAAATCCACACCTCGCTTCTCTGTCTTTCCTCTCCTGTCTTAATTATCTTATCCAACCCAGAAATCTCAGCGTGATTAATGACAGATCTGAGAGCTTGGGAGGTGGCGAGGCTGGCGGAGATGTTTGGTGGGTGGAATAACAGGGTTTTTTGGGGGGGGTAATTATTTCTGATATATATTGATTTTTTTTTCCCTATTGAGTTACTGGTCTCTGAGCTTAAGTCATTTGTAATGGGTACGCTCTGCTGTTACAGTAGAGAAATCCTATTTAGTGATGGCAAGCTAATGTGATCAGCTGCATTTGAAGCTGCTGTTTTTGGGCCTCTGAAATTACATCTCCCTCAGAAGCCTCTTCCCGTTTAGATTAGATTAGAGGAGTGAACCACCCTGCTGCCTCAGCCCGCTTCCTGCTGCAGACGCACGACCTTCACGTGGCATGGACGTCCTCTCCTTATCTCTCGCACAGAGACGGAGAAATCTGGGAGTCTGAATTCTGTAGGATATGAATAAAAGTGGTCCAAAGCTTCTCTCTTGATGAAAATGACTGATGGAACGATAAAACGCTTCTGTAATTAATACAGCAGAGGAACGTTTTATTGCTCAGAGGAGACTCTTTCATAGCTAAGTTGAGTTTGTCTCAGGTTATACTTTTTTCCAAAATTCCTTATGAGAAAGAATAGCGGGTGTGTTTACATCCAATCTTAAACTGATTATGCTAAATAAGCCAAAAAGTATGCAAGGTGCTGTAGACCATAAATAGAGTCCCCCCCCCCCTTGAGGAAAATCATTATTTGGTTAAGCAAAATCTAAGAAATGTATTACTTTTGTTCATCAAGAGAGCATTAAAGTAACAGTAAAGATTTAATAAATGTTCTTTTTTAACTTTTTTTTTACTATTTTTTTTTTATCGAAGAAAATATCAAGGTTTCCACAAAAATATTAATCAGCACTATTTTTTCCAACAATGATATTAAAAAATGCTACTTAAGCACCAAAGAACATATTAGAATGGTTTGTGAATGATTTATGTGAGTAAAGCTTTGCCATCACAGAAATATATGCCATCATAAAAATATACATTTTAGATAAATATTATATAAATAAAATATATACAAATATAATATTTTTATATAAATATTTGCCATCACAAAAATATACATTTTAAAATAAATAGAAAATAGTTATTTTAAATTGTAACAATATATCAGAATATTACTGTTTTTACTCTGTTTTTAGCAAATAAATGCAGTCTTGTTAAGACTTCTTTTAAAAAACATTAAAAAGCTTACTGCCAGTAGTTTAAGTGCATTAATAGTAAACTCATGGGAAATGCAACAAAATTATTAATACTGATTAAAATGCTGTTCACATTGACAGCGATTTTGTTATGCAGCTTAAGTGCGTAGGGATATAAAATAAATATAAATATAAATAGCATAACTCCGATAAATTGGTCTTGGAAATATTTCATGAAGAGCTCATTTTAAAATCTGTTTTGATGGCAAACTTTATTAAATTTCCAAATATGTACACAGATTGAGACACTTTTGAGATCTAAACTCTGGAAGGTGTTTTTCTCAGAGACAAATCCAAAAATTCCGATGTTGTCTTGCAGAACCAATTGAGATATTAAAAGAGATCTCATATGTCTTGTTTCTATTCAGTAAGACATAACCACTTGTTAAAGTAGCCCTGCTTGTTCTTATAGTCAATCAGCTCTATTTCTACAGGCCTCCCACTGAGAAAGATGATTACAGGAGAACTGTGTGTGTGTGTGTTTGTGTGTGTACATAAGCTGCAATTAATTTCAGCAAGATTGTTTTCTAGCGAAAAACCTAACTGTTTATTTAATAGGTTTTGAAATGAGTCTTTATTGTATATCAACTCTGAATTACAACACAAGTGCCATTTTGTTCGTCGCAGTTTGTGTAATTTGATGTTACTTTTAATAACGAAAATAAATCTCCGGTGGGCACATATCTAACGGCTGTTAGTGTTGTAGCCTTGATGCTTGCAGCGTCAGTGCTTAAAATTCAAAGTGAATCCTTATTCATTTAGGCAAAAGGCACAGAGCCTGTCGCACCAAGAACTAATAAACACAGAGATGAAAGCGCTGTCAGTATCTACAGTCTCCGAGCAGCACGGCATATTGCAGGAACAATCACATGCGCGTTTTCACACACTCCACGAGCTCCCGTGTCGCTGCTGCCAAACTCTAGCAATGGCGTATTGTGTCAGAAAGTCCGAAGTCAGGGAACATATTTGTTTCTGCCCTGCCTATGCTCTCTTGGGAGCGCTGTCGCGATAGTGCTCTGATCTGTGGGAGGGAGAGTTAGGAGACCGTCTGACTGTCGTGTATGAGCTATCAGAAGCTGACTGTTAGCAGCCGTGTGATTGAGACTGTAGTTGGAAGATGATGATCCTAGTAACATTGACAATGGTGTTTGGTAACAGTGTTGGACTGGATGATAGGAGACTGTTTTGATTATCGTGTTGCTAGGAGACTGCTTAGGATTGTTTGATATGGTCGTATATCTTATTCGTCACGTCGACTTGCGTACTATGATTGTTTTGTACTGTACGTGTTGCTGGAGCTGCTTTTGTTATCTGATTGGATGTTAGGAGACAGTTTTGGTAACATTGTTGCATGTGTAAACGGTTTGAAAAAACTGATCGCCTAGAGAGCTACAGATTTGAAAATGAGGTGAGTGCTGTATAAGGAGTTTAGTTGCTGTGCAAAGTTGAAGAGGTGTTAAGTGTGTTGAAGTGTAGAGTGAGAAGTGTTTGGCATCTGCTTAATACATTCGCCTGTGTACTCAGGCAGAAGCAAGCTGTATAGATAACCCGGAAGTTGACAGATAACATGGCTGTGACCTTTAGCTTTGACATCAAGATTTTATGTAAATGTACACTCCACTTGTGAACATGCTTCTGTTTTGCATTTTTGTAATGTAATAGTTTTTTTTTTCATTAAATCCTGATGATCATGTTTGTCAGTATGATTTGAGAATGATCCAAAGAGCATCCCATACTTTAATGGAAGCATAAACATCTAACTTCTCATCAATGTCACTAATTTATTTATTTGATTAGTGACCGAAAATTGGTACAGAATCTTAAATAATGTTTTTAAAATAAATAATATTTCTTATTAGAAAATCCCCCAATTTTCTGTTCATTTCCAGATTTGAATTTGATTTTCAGTTCCGAATGTATCTAGTTGGCATGAAATTCTTTTGGGAATGAAATACTGTTTTGTGACACCGTACTCCATCTAAAATGATTTTAAACAGCTTATTATTATTTTTTATTTATTTGTTTATTTATTTTTATACATGCAGCTTTTAAAACCACATATTAATTGAGAGACTACGTTAAATATCTTTACTTGTAACAATTAATTTTAAAACAGGACCATTTAAATAACCTAGTGAAGAAAGATGTAATTAAAAATAATAAAACCTTTTGTAATAATTTAAATAAAAATGTTAAATATATATGTGTGTGTGTGTGTGTGTGTGTGTATACAATGAAAGCAAAGTTACCGCACATCCCATCCAGTGCCAACAGTGTCCTCAAGGGTGACATTCTATCTCTCTCTCTCTCTCTCTGTCTCTCTCTCTATATATGTATGTATATATATATATATATATATATATATATATATATATATATATATATATATACATAATTTCACATATATTATTCACATTATAATTTACTTAATTATTTTTTAATTATTATTATAAATTATTATAATATTTTTTTCTACCAAATTAACTATTTTTGCTAATTTTGTTTCTGTTCACTTAAATGTGACAATTAATTTTTAAAAGTACAAATATACCATGTAAATTCAAATGAGCTAATAAAAGCCACATCCAGTAATTTTAAAATAATCTTATATTAATTGCTTCAAAGACTTTTATATGAAAAATAGAATGTCACCCTTGAGGACACTGCTGGCACTGGATGGGATGTGCGGTAACTTTGCTTTCTTTGTATTGTATAATGTGAGGTGACTGTGTTAGCTGTGCTCCAAGGTGACTGTATTCTTTTGCGTTTTATATGTTCTACAGGTAAAGGTGTTGGTAAGGTTACTGGTGTTCTATATATATACCATAGGTGACTATGTTCCATATGTCCTACAGGTGACTTTGGTTCACGTTGTATGTGTATGTGACACATTTTTTTTATTTTTTTTTTTTTACCTCACATGGTGAGGTTCAACTGGTTACACTACTCAGGTGGTATATTAATGTCCGTATGTTGAATGTTCCATCGTGAGGTTTCATGGGAGAGTGTCCCGTGTGTGGTACGGTAAGGTGACTGTTCTCTGTTAGGTAAGTGTGCAGCAGGGCTGGGACAGGGAGAGAGAGGCGGGGGGAGGTGACAGCTGAGTGCTTGCCCTTGAGTTCCCCAGACACCAGCAGAGAGCGGGAGGAGTGGGGGGGTTGAGAGAGAGAGAGAGGTGAATGGAGGGAAAGAGAGGGCTGCTCATATTTTGCTGATACAGCAGCCTGCCCCCACCCACCTCCATCCAAACACTGCATTGCTCCCCCCCCCCCTCTCTCTCTATCGCTTTTTATAGAGGAATAGCCAGTCACCTTCTTAGCTCTTATATTTAATGCTGCACAGTTGGGCTTGACGGTGTGACTATTATATTATATATACACCTATATATATATATTACATATATACAATGTAATATTATATTATATTATATTATAATAATAATCATATTTTAAAATTATATATCTGTATATAATAATGTATATAATATTTTATTATTATTTTATTTTTTTATTTATTTGTTTTGGAAGGCAAAGAATATATATATATATATATGAATGCTATGTCCACCCTATGATGTGGATGTGTGTGTGTGTGTGTGTATATATATATATATATATATATATATATATATATATATATACACGTATATGTATATATGTTTGTGTGTGTGTTCCAAAATGTCCACCCTTTTGGCCACTTAGACTTGATAGGGTGGACATACACATGATAGGGTGGACATAGCATTAATTTGTATTTAATATTGCTAAAAACTAAAATGAATGGGGGTGGAGGGGTATATCAATGTGATTGAGAATGTAATTCTCTTATTTATTTATTTTTTTTTGAAGCTGAATAAATGTTTCATTGTCATTTTGTCACGTTTTGTGTGTTCTGCTTTATGTGTCCACCCTGTCATGTGCTGGTCCACCCCGTCGTCTTGATATTTTAAAATAATATTTTAAATAATAATTCAATCATATCTATATAATCCACTGTGTTTAATAGCTAGGTGTGGGGGCAATAACATGCAAACAAAAAACTGCATCCAAATATCACAGTTTTCTCCAAATAAAAAAAAAATACATGTGCGAATTGTATGAGTTTTTTAAAAACACATGGTTTACATAAAATCTTTTATGTAATTATAATTTGAAAGCAAACAAATAACCCTGTTTTGGAAAGGGACATCATACCTTTCAGAAAATATAATTTGCATCTTAATATTGCAATGAAAACGTGTTTAACAGTAATATATATGTATATATAATTTTAGTTATATAGTATATTTATTATTATTATTATTATTATTTTATTTTATTATTATATTTTTTCATTTATTTGTTTTGGAATGCAAAGACCAAGAAGACCAATATTCATAACAAATGATTTACTGGTTTTCCATCCAAATGTTTAGCATTTTTAAGATTATTTCTGAAAATTTGGCGAGAGAGAATGCACAATATTGCTCATTTCCCTCAGCTATGTTATGCACATTATCTCGAGGCAGCCTGCCTTAATTGTGCATCATGGAGTGGCATATTGCCTGTAAATGTGCGAAAATGCTCACAATACGTCATCATTTTGGCTAAAGAAAGAAAAAAACCTTAATACACATTTTGATTTGTGGATGAAAATCCACCTCGGCCTCAATCAAGTGTATCAAGCATTTCCATTAAGGTTTCCTTAAGCACAATTTCAAAATTCACATAAAAAGTAGTTACATGGAGACCCAGCAAGTGACCGCTTAGTGGCTCCAGATCAATTTTCCCATTAATTTTCTCCATGGAGATTTTTAGGAGTTTTAAGCTTTGAACTTTAGTCAGCAAGTAAATTATTTTAAGCAAAAAAGTATTTCGGAAAATAAAAATCAGAAGAAAAGAAAAACTCTGTGGTGTTAGGGATTCCATCAATGATTATGAAGAGGATCCTCTTCATAAAAAAAACAATCCATTGTATTGCAGAAACACTGTAAGTTGAAACCTATTATATATTCTATCTGCTGCATTTTTACTTCTGTTTCTACAGTATATACAATCATAGCACCCAGCCCTAGTGCACAGAGAGCAAGAGACTGAATCAGGAGAGAGAGAAGGAGAAAGAAAGGATGTGACAGATGGGCGGTTAGAGGTCTCTCTTTATATGTGGATGGATGTTAGCAGACAGATGCAGGGCAGAAATTCACAGAAACAGCAGGCAGGAGGCGAACAGAAGTGATGTTGGCTCATAGAAGAGCAGCTAACACACATCCACAGTGTTTGTGTGAGTGTGTATGTTTACTCCATGTAAAGCTTGATAACAGCCTGCACATAAACAGGTGTAAACACAAACAGTGCCACTTAGGACTCATTAGCACGCCGGTCACCTCTCTTGCACGCTATGACAGCGAGGCATGCAGACGAACAAAAGAAACGGAAATGGAAATATAGCCGTCAGCTTATTCACCATGGAGATAGTAATTTATTATCTTTCTTTATGAATCTGAAAAACTGCAGTGCACAATCTTGTAGTTCTTTCTTCAGTGTCTTTGGGGTCAAATGTGTTATGTAGGAGCTGTGGCCTAGCGCATGTCACACTGATTCAGTTTACACCTGTTAACAAGTGAGTAGGTGGTCCTAATTTAATGAAATATTGTGATATAAAAAATTTTAAATAATACATTTACACTATATTTATTTTCATTATAGAAATAGTATAGGTTTAATTAATCTAAAAATATAACATTGATTTCAATTTATTTTTTATTACAGTATTTGAGTTTAAATTATATCATAATTATTATTTAATAATCTTTAATCATTAAATATATATTACCTAATACTTAAAGAATTAGTATACATTAATAATAATACTTGTAATATTTTAAATAGATGGGTGTGTGTGTTAATTTGTTGTTGTATAATTGATGTATATTTTAATTATTTTATTAATATTAAATATAATATATATATATATATATATATATATATATATAAAACAAAATAATAAAATAATAAAATATTTATTAAATATGAATTAACACATTATTTTTTAGGTTTAATTCAATAAAAAATACATTTAGACAAATGATGCAACTTTTTTTTATTGGCCCAGTTAGCATGTATGATATTGAAGTGTATCTACAGTATGTTCAAATGATATCAGACATATTTTCAGTCAGCTCTCTTTGATTGAAATGAGTATGACAACATTGTGTCCAAAATTGTGTGTTCCAGAGATCAAAATAGTGCAGTGCTGACTGTTTTGCTTATGTAAGACCCTCTCTGTCATGTCTTATATTCAGATTGTGTATGTGTGCTTAGGAGTTTTACGTGTGTGTCTCTCGCCGCAGTGTTTTAGCATGGTCTGCATGTTAAGTGTGCTGGGGTAGGCCGAGTGATCGTTAGTGGCAGCTTGGGGACCGGAGCTGGAATGGAGGCAAAGAGGCCAAGGCACTGCTGGGACTGTGGATGCCAGGCAGACAGGCGGGCACAGACCCCACTCCCTGAGCTCTCTCTCTCACAGCTTCACCACATTCACTATCTCCTGATCTTGAACTGGGCAAAACTAACAAACAGATGTAGTTCTTACTAAAGCATAAAGAGATTTACTTGTAGATTTGTCTGTGGTGTATTGACACGAACAGTTTAGAAAAATAAAAGTCTTGTTGTTGAGAGAGAGCAGAGCAGTAGCTGGTGGATGGTGGCGCTGTGGAGTCCTGACACTAGGCATCTACTTCTCTTCTCTCTTTTTTTTTTTTTGGTCATGTCCAGTCTCATGCTACCTCACCTCTACTTATCTTCTGCCATCTCTAGCCTGTTCTCTTCTCTCTCCCCTGCACTGGTTCACATACGCTGACATATTGCTTTGCTCTTGCCCTCAGTGCCATGGGGCCCTCGGTGTGCTGTGTGTGTATTGTGTTGGCTGCTGTTGGCCCTCTGAATCGCTGGCACAGCCCTCCCTGTTCCAATCTCACTGCCGTCAAACTCACTTACCACACCAGCTAATAGTACACAATCTGAGCCCGCAGCAAACGCCAGCCCAAGGTACATATCTTTGTGTTTGCAGTCTGTCAGTCACAGAGGCGCCCCACTCACAAACACACACCTGTTATCTCTGTGCCTGGTCGTATGTGGTGGGCAGGCTCGGGGGTTTCGGCCTTGTGCGGTATGGATAGAGAGATAAGAACAGGGCATGTGAATGTGGAAGAAATGAGAGAAGGTGAGAGAGGAGGGGGAGAAATATGATTTCTGTGGAAATGTAAACAGGAAAACAGCGCAGACAAAAAAGAGATTTGGACTGAAAGGAGGAGTTTGCACAATGTGGACTTTGAGAATTTGTTTAGTTTCCATTGATACATTCTATCTGAAATATGATTTGATTATTTAATGTGTTTTATTTTATACTTTTAAACACTTTTTGATATCTTGTCTGTAGAGTTGTGCTTTCTTTTTCTGCTTAAAAATTGTTTCTTCTTTTTTTTTTTTTTTGCAGAGCACAATTTCAGCAAAAATAAAATGTAATTTGTGATTTATTTACGTTGACTATAATAATAATAATAATAATAATAAATATTGTTGGTATTGTTTAATATAAAAATATTAAACAAAATAGTAAATATTACTAATGCCAAGTAATATTTCACTGTAAAATATTCAATCTAGTATGTAAGAATAATATGAAAATAAGTAATAAAATAAGAAATATTACCTTTAATATACCATTAAATATTACCAGTATTTCACTGTAAAATGATCGAGTATTTAAGGAAAAGAAATATTCTTGCTGTTGTTGTTTTTACTAAATAAAAATATTAAATAGGTTAGGAAATATTACTATTGAAATATTTCACTGTAAAATAAAAATTGAGTATTTAAGAAAAATGTTGTTACTAAATAAAAAATAAACAACGAGAAATATTACTATTGTAGTGTTTCACAGTAAAATAAAAAAAAATATTGTTAATGATGATAATAATACATTTCACAGTACAACTTTAAAATTACAATTCCAATAATTACGACTGTTTTAATTTCTTAATTTTATCAAACTATAAACTATGAAGCTTTTATTATGGCAGAAAACCACAGGGAGCCCTTTAAGCTTCTCTTTTGTTGACTGTAGCCTATTAATCGTGCAGCCCTGCTGGTCTGTAGCAATAAGACAAACAAAACCAGCTTTACTAGCTATTTTATAATGCTTGACATAATATTGAAAATCCATCGCCATTTAAGTATCAATTTATGAGACAGATGGCAAACAAATTTTGTTGTTCATTGTTATTTTGAATGTGTTCAGTGAGCCCATTTTGGGATAACAGATCTTATTAGCACACTGTAGCTTTTTTTGTTTGCTTAAAATAGTCTGAATCATTCTTCACAGAAACCTGCCGTCTCTCCAGTCCGATCCTCATTTTAAACTGAGCTCAGCCCGTGTCTGAATTGGGATAGGTCCCACACTCTCAAACACACACACACACACACACACACACACACACACACACACACACACACACACACACACACACACAGGCTTTTAGTGCT
>JAFVLL020020101.1:0-34430 GCA_021397915.2 Tor tambroides | reverse complement strand
TTTTTTGATAAAGTTTTAAATAGAAGATATTTACAGTTATAATTTTAATAAAAAATAATACTTTCTTTAGTTATACAAGACATATTTGTTAAATGAAAACTACAAATCCAACAGATTTGAATTTAAAATGGTATTTTCATGTAATTTGATGAACTTCCGGTTTAAGCCACACCCACTTCCGGATCTATCCGAATACAGATACAAATAATTTTGAGATTGTCACAGATACAGATACAAATAATGGCTCCGCTGCACACCCCTACATTGTACAATGTACTTCAAAATTAGAATAACAACAATAATAATATTCTTTATAATAATGAATTTATTTAAACATTATTTTTAAGGAATATCATGTTTGTCCATGTTTTTTAACTGTGCCAAAAATAAAAGTAGTCAAATTTTCATTTGATAACATTTTAAAACATTAACTAAAACGTTAAAGTGTGATATAGATATACATAAGGTGTATAGCTTTATTTTTTAATTGTTTTTTAAAACTAAATAATTATTTTTTTTTTCATTACTTTCTTCAATACTTTCATTAAAATGGTTCCAAGTTTGTTGTAATAAAGGATTTGTTCACTCAAATAACTTGTTCTCATTCTTTTAAGAGTCATTGTTACTGATAAGAATTATTGTTATATATACCGTGATATTTTCTGAGATGATTATCACACCGTGAAAATCTCATACCGTTACAACCCTACGTATAACTATATGCAAACATACCAAAACTGGGCTTGAATTTTAATTGTGTGATTGGTTATGATGGAATTTCGGGCAGCAGCTTACTATTCAAAAGCCTCCTTTAAATACAGGTGTGTCCAAGCTATTTGAATGTGGGCTTGTTTGCACAAATATTGTCAGTAAAATCACACAATTTGTTAGTTTACATGAGAAAGAGGTCCTTTGAGATTGTTGTAAACAAGGCCTAAAAGTGATATATACTGTACGTAATCCATTGGCAGCTTGAGTGCAACGTCTGAAATCAGAGGGCTGTCTGAAATTAGTGCTATTTCTCTCAGAGTAGGAAACTTTTTTGAATAATTACTTTGAAGCTTACTATATAGTATGAATGTAATGTACTACATTCAGACCATCAAAATAAAGTGTCAGCAAATATTAGGCACAGTCTAATAATACTCCAATGGCTGCTAGTTGACATTCATTCATGAATGCCTAAAGTTGAACCTTCTTCTGAATCTCACCAGAAGTAGCAAATCATCTGAGTACTTTTTACTTGCTGTTTTATGAATACTGTGTATTCAGACGTACTACTGGGCTCACTGTTTTTTGCCTACTATGTAGTAGGGAAGTATGTGCTTTCAGATGCAGCCATTGGCTCACTCAATGGCACGAGTGTGAGGCGGGACTTTCTGTTTTCTCCTCAATGCCAGACAGTGGGAGTGAGAGTGGTTTTTGCAGTTCCATTTGGCAGAAATGACAAACTACTTTAAAACTAAAACTTAATGGTAAAATGAAAGCATGCAGAAAGATTTGCAGTGGCCTCGGAGCGCTGTGATTGAGATGTGTGTGGTGTTGCCTGCCGATGAGGGTCGTGACCTGCGCTGGCAGTAACGTCCTCACCATCAGACGCTTTGATCTCACTCTGCCTGAGTCTAAATGGAGGTCAACAGCAACAAGGCCTCAGTGCCGCTGAGAACAGCCCATTACAGACACGTCTGTCCCTCTCCAACCCACACAGAATACCAACTACACCAAAATCTGTCTTGCTGCAGTCTCTCCTCAATACAAACACTGTGTGGAAACATGGTATCAGATGATAATTCCATGGTGCTTTGATATACTCTATGGTGCTGAGTGAATGTCATATTCATTCACCACAATATTTCGACTGTACTCAAAGAATATCATGGTATTAGGATAATTTGAATAATAACTTAGTTACACTGACCTTATATTAGCATTCAAATTAATGTTAAGAAAAAAAATACAGATAGACTGTATCAATAAAACTATGGACCAAATATTTTGGACAGCACTTTTGATTTTGAAACTTTTAAATAGCGAAAAATATTTAAAACTGAAAATTAATTTTTGCTTTCAACTGAAACAGTTCTGGAGTGCTGAAATCATTGACTGAAACAGTGATGTCTAATTAGCAATTTCTGATGGGATGTGTCAGTGTCAATTTCATACACACATTGTGGATAAAATACAGGTAAACATGTCAGTTGCATGGAGACTGGGGCTGCGCTGATAATATAGTTTTCTCATTTTTAATGGATCTTCATTTTGACAAACTGAGATCTTTTAATCAGTGCTGTTTTTTAGTGGTCGACCGATATATTGCCAAGGCCGATATATCGGCCGATATTTGGCATTTTTAAAATATCGGCATCGGCCAATAAGTTTTTCTGTTTGGCCGATGCGTTCGAGGCGGGACTTTTATTTTGATGGCACTGAGAACGGCAGCTCCTGAGCACACAATGCTCACATTCTCCCTCTTGTTCGCCTTCGTCGTTAACAGTTCTGTCTAAAATGGATAGAAGTCTGTCTAATAATCAGACAGAACGGTTAAAGGGATTAAAATGTATACAAAAAGTATTATAACGATTACTTTTATATTATTAGTAATAGAAAAGCAAAAATTATAATACTTTCTCGTTTGCCGTCAGCATTCAGCAAATACGCATTTATATCATTTAAACAAATCTTTGAATGGCTAATGAACATTTAATTTCACAAACCTTGCAAACTTAGTCGAACTTAGTGTGCATGTGTATCCTGCATTATCGCGTGTTCACTGCGTGACTTTCGGTGCAAATTGAATGCTTTAAACAATAAATTTGTGATTTCAAATTATGCTGCGCTTTATGCATTTGCCCACTGTCATATTCATGTCATTTTCACTGTGTGCTGTATGTAAAATGAGTGTTACCTTGGCTTTATTTGGAAAAATATGATTCCCAATGCACACAAACATCCCAGACTACTGAGTGCTCTGTTGGTTACAGTGTTTACTTCTTTTTTAATTATATTTTTATTAAATATTTATTTGTGAAAAACACTTTGTCATCTAAAGTATAAGTATGTTTATTTTACAAATGTATTTTTTAATCCATTTTCAAATTATTTCAAATTTCTTAAATATTAATTAAAATAAATACATTTATATCGGCCATCGGCCACCGTGCTTTCCAAAATTATCGGCATCGGCTGTCAAAAAAACAATATCGGTCGACCACTACTGTTTTTACTTTATACAGAAACAAAACTTCACTAAATGTTATTTTTAGCATGTCTACCAACCAATAATTACAATAAGCTTTGGGCTTTGTTTGTTTTGATATGAAACAAAATCTGTAGTTTCAAATTATGTCAATTTAATAACAAAATTCAAGCAATTCTTTAATGCAGCATGAGAGCCAATCGTTTTTCTCTCTCCCTCCCTCTAATTACTCAATTAGTGTTTCAACCATGGAAAGATATCAATAAAACAGCTTGTAAACATGTATATCACTCAACATTACATTTACCTCAGGGAAGGTAAATGTACATAAATGTATATTGATAAATGCATCATATCACATTTTCATTATATTTCTGTTTTCGTTATTAAATGTTTTAATAAATCTCTTATGAAAAAAAAAGTTATTACGGCAACCATTTAAATGTTTATATTTCAACAAAACCTGGAGTAAAAACTTAATTATATCATTGTTGATATAAAAACTGCTTTATGTTCAATAAAAATGTTTATATGCAACTGTGTTTTATTTGAGTGTTGATTATTAAATAAATGCGGTTAATTAATTGATCATTAAATAAACTTTACTTTTGGTTTCAGGTTTCCGTCAAATGAAAACTGCAAATTTGGTTTCGGTAAAAAAAAAAAAAAAAAAAAAAAAAAACACGTTTTGCGGAATCATTAATTTTGAATTATAACACACAAAAGGGCTTTTTACGCTGCAGTTTTTACATTACACCAGTGGTTCTCAAACTTTTTATACCGAGTACCACCTCAGAAAATATTTGGCTCTCCAACCTACCACCATAATGACCAACATTAAAATACAGTAGTGTAGTAGGCCTACCTATTCAGCTACAGCTCTGCACAGTTCAAAAACATGGCAGTTTTATTCCTTATAAGAATATTTATTGTTGTCAGCCATTTTAACATTGTAAATACACAGTTCGAACATTAACAATGCACAGTGCTTACAAACAGGTAAATAAAAAACGTAAATAATGATTAAATAAAAATGTGTTGTACCTAAAAGTTATATAAAAACGGTACTGTACTTAAATGTAAGAAAAAAAAAACCTTTACTCAAATAAAGGTCAAATTAAAATGTATTGTGTTTTAACATTAATTTATATTTAATTGAGTGATTCTTCTGCGTACCACTAGAGGGAGCCAGAGCACCACTAGTGGTACTCGTACCACACTTGGAGAACGAAGGCACTACACTATAATTTTTTAACCCCGGGTAAAGGTGAACAAGGTTTTACACGTGTCATTTAGAAAGTGGGGTTAGCACTGCTTTTTACCCAGGGTTATGAAAGCCTATTTTGGAGCTTTTGTGGTGCTTTCACATGCTGCATTCATCCAGTCAATGACACCACAAATATACAAATAAGATTGTTAACCCAGCAAGCTACAGTGTAAAATGTCAGCTAATGAATACACAGGGTTAATTGTTCACCTCGGGTATATTGTGGGCAGTCTGAAACATGAAGGAAGATAACCCAGGATTCTGTTTACTCGAGGTTTAGAATGACCTAGCGTTAACTATTTTGAGTGTGAAAAGCCCTAAAGAGGTTATCTGGTGTTACTGAATGCCTGCCTCTGATTGGTTAACGGCCAATCATGTTTAAGCATTCTGGAGTGGAACACAATTCAATTTTAGAGGGCAATTTCTCTCTATTAATGTGTGTTATTCTCTTCTTCATTTGTCTGGTGATCAATATGCTGACTGACAGAATATAAAAGTCCTTTATGATGGCGTTCACCGCATTTCCTCATCAAGCTGCTTTCCATCTGTTACATAATGACAGGTGTAAAAAATATCATCCTGTCTTATTGAAATAAATGTCTCATTGCTTACCACTGATCATTACACTGCTTTAATGAATTGCCCCTTCATAAGAAATTCAGCTCCAAAAAAGCTCTTCCGCTATTTCTGTTCTTCTCTAGGTCAATTTGGGGCTCCAATCAGCTGGTCTCTGTGGATCCGTGGATTCTATCACAGCTATAATGAGAGCGCTGCTCTCTGTTTTAATGTGGCCTGTGGCACAGCAGCAGTGTTCAGAGGACAAAGACGGGAGTAGTAACTGAACGTCATCTTTTCTGAATTCAAATGCAGGTCCCTATATGAAGTCTAAAGTGCTAAATTACACATTCTAATGTGAGATTCTAGGAAGCGATTATGTCATTTTATGTAATTGTCATATTATGTCATATGCAATTTCATAACATCACCAGCACACACTGTATGCTCTTTACCAGCATGAGGCCATTCGAAATGTGTGAATTTGAAATTGTCTGAACATGCGAGAGCTGCTTGCCCATGTAAAACCGGATGGTTGCAAAGACATCAGAATCAGATCAGAAAGATCAGCTGAGTGCTTTTTTTGTTTTAGATCGCTATTTGGTTGCTAGGATGTTCTGGATGGTTGCTAAGGCAATTTAATGAACTACCCCTGTGGCAAGCTTTATTTGTGCACTTGAGCACTGATAGGCTATAGGTAATTAAAACTCATTTTTATGAATTATATGGTAATATAAACATGTGATTAGCAGGGCTTGACGCTTACCTTTTCCCTAAGGAGCACATGTGCTCCTAAGTCAAAAAATTTAGGAGCGCATTAAAAAAATTTAGGGGCGCAATGCAAATTTTTCAAATTAGGTGTTTTAGCTTAATAAGGGGATACAAAGAGACATTTACAAGCACAATTATTTAATTTATCAGAATACAGAAAGTACACAAGGTTTTTAAATAATTTTTACTTCAGACACTATTTAATAGGCTAATTATGTAATTAGTTATAATCCTATTAAACTGTGTCGGTATAAAATTTTCACAATAATCACTGAAGCTTTTGTCACGGTATATGTTTTTGTTTTTAAATCACAATATATAATTTTTAAGTGAAAAAAAGTGTTGTCCTCCTAACAGGTTAAATAACTTTATTAAAGATAATTTACTAAAAGTCTTTTATAAAAAATACATAAAAATATAAAGTAAACAAGTGTTTCAAGATTAGAGTGCAAAAGATTGTTCAAATGAACGAAAGAACAATAGGTAACACTTTACAATAAGGTCCCATTTGTTAACATTAGTTAAAGCAGGTTAACATTAACTAAAAATGTGCAATAGCTAATTGTTGCAGTAGTTAATATTCTTTGTTAATGTTGATTAATAAAAAATACAACTATGTTAGTTAATGTTAGCTCCATTGAATTATATTAAGACAACTTTTGATTTTATAATGTATTATTAAAAGTTGAAATTAAGATAGCATTATTAATAAATGCAGTCATTGTTTTTTTCATGTTAACTAATGGAACTTGTGTTACTGAACAATAATAACGAATCAGTCGTTGATATATAGAGGCCCACTGTTCTCTATTATAGATCAGTGGATGGGCCATGTTTTAGGTTAGAAAAAAATGTTTGAAAATAAATAGCTCATTAAGTCTTTAAGTAATAATTATTTGATGCTATTGTGAAGACTAAAGCAAATATAAATATCTAAATGACTGTGAGTGTGAAACATTATTTACACAGTTTTAGGAAAGTAGCGCAGCTGCTTTGTTTACAGGGTTACCGGGGTAACTTGACAAGCGTCAAGCGCCCTCTAGTGGCGAATGTGCGTCATTCAAGCGTCTCCGCTTAAACTTCGCTCCGCTTTTCTTCTCATCTGTGCTCATTTAAATTAAACCGTTGCCTTTTAAAGTTCTGTAATCATATGAGGCTGCATCGCAATTTTTCCATAAATAAACAGAATAAATTAATACGTTTGTTATAGGCTACTGTATAAGTTAGGCTGTTTTGTATTTTGTTTTGTATTCGCACTTGTGCTCCTAAATATATTTTCCAGTTCGCACACATCTATTTTTAGTCGCAAATGCGAGTGAAACGCTCGCACTGTCGAGCCCTGGTGATTAGTCAACTAATCGCTTAAAATGAACGACTATCAGTCGAACAGAAAAATCTTTAGTTGAGGGCAGCCCTAAAAAATACATAATACAAAATTGTAAAAGAATAAAAAAAAAAAAAAATAAGTGTCACATGTCAGATTTTCTAGGAAACTGCATGCTTCCTTCAGTTGTTTTTGTGTGTTTATACGTGTTTAGCTTGTGACTACAATTAGAGCGGGCAGCTGTGTAGATGTTGAAAAATCCAGCCAGCTAGTACTGATCATGGATCATTCCAAACGGCAACCTTCACTGACCTTTGGAGAATCATTTGACACACGCACAAACTTAAACTTGAAACTTTGCGTGTCCCTTCAAAAACAACCTTGAAGGGGACAAGCAAGTAGGGAAAGCAACAGAGCCTGTTGTAAAACAAGAATCAATATCAGCATGGCTTTCTAAAGGTGGCAACAGCTCCAAGATCTGAAGAGATTTAAGACTGACCCAAAGATGAGTAAGATATTTCAGAGGGTTGAAATTCAAAGCAATGTTCTTCCACAAATAGCTTGCAATTTTGTGTTTAAATCACAGATATTGATTGTGGGCATACGATTTACAGTAATACAACACTCAAAAATGAACCTGTCATCATTTACTTATCCTCACGTTGAACCAAGATCATAACCTCAAATGTCGACAAACATCAATGCTAGGGCTGTCGCGATTCGTCGATTTTATTCGACTATTCGATTTTTAAAAAATCCTCGACTTCATTTTGCTCGCGTCGACTAACCGGCAAAATACCGGAAGTGGCGCATTTCACGGACGAGAATCCATAAAACACATTATTAGACTGTTTTCCAAGGCTGCATGATATATTAAACCCATTTAAAATCATAATTAAGCATAATTGTGAATTCACAGACACTACACTGTAAAAAAAAAAAAAAAAAATTGAGCCAACTTAAAATTTTAAGGCAACCAGCTTCAGCAGATTTTTGAGTTTTCTCAACTTGTTGTTTTAAGTTTATACAACAAAAAGTTGAGAATCTCCTACAAAAATTAGTTGAGAGAACTCAAAAATCTGCTGAAGCTGGTTGCCTTAAAATTTTAAGTTGGCTCAACTTTTTTTTTTTTTACAGTGTACGATTTAATTAAATAATTATATGCAATGCAGTTGTAATACAGTATACAGGAACATGTGTGGAGCGTCTCAAACTCCATCTCTGAATGTTGTTGTGAGTTTGGGTTTATTATAACGTTCATCCAGGAGCAACGGTCATCACTCTCATCAGATTTGTAAGGTAAATCATTTATAAATCTACGCAAACACAGGAGAATACATCGCGGTTTCAAAATAAAAGCTCAAACATTTTGATTTAATTACAGTGGCTATAGCATTTCTGTCCTAAAGAAATGGCCAAATATTAAAGATTAAGTGGACATTTGAATTAAATGGTGCTTGGTCAATATTAAGCAAGGATTAGATCGCGCAGTAATGTGTAAAAATAATCATCAGGCTGTCGGCGCCCCCTGCAGGCCTTTGTTGTAATGCGTAATCTACATTAGCTCCATTGTTTATAATACGGTATGTATTTTAACAGTTTTGTTCAATAAAACCTTTTGATACTTTATTTGAACTAATTATTATTGCATCATTGCTATTATATATGTATTTTAAGTAATTTTAAAGGCTATTGTTCACTTACATCTATTTTTATTACCACAAATATAGGGCCCTGAAATCGGTTTTATTTCCAAATTCAGTTTTTTCCATTTTCATTTTTCTAGATTCCATTTTAGTGGTTAAATTAAATGTTTTCAATCAAAAAGCCTGTCTAATTAATTGAGTTTTACAGTTTTACAGTTTTATCTTCACCAAATTCTGTTTTCCATTATTTTCTGGATTCCATTTTAATGGTTCCATTAAATTTTAATAATCAAAAGCATCTCCAATTAATTGATTTTATTTAAAAAAAAAAAAAAAAAAAAAAATAATAATATATATATATATATATATATATATATATACATACATATATATACATATATATATATATATATATATATATATATAATAATAATAATAATAATATATATATATATATATATATATATATATATATATATATTAGTGCTGTCAAAAAATTAATCGCGATTAATCGCATCCCAAATAAAAGTTTTTGTTTACATAATATATGTGTGTATACTGTGTATATTTATTATGTATATATAAATACAACACATGCATGTATATATTTAAGAAAAACATGTTATATTTATATATTAAATATATTTTTTTATAATATAAATTATATGAATATAAATATAAACTTTTAAATACATGTAAATATTTTCAAAATATAAACTGTATGCGTGTGTCTTTATATATACAAAATAAATATATACAGAAGACACACATATATTGTGTAAACAAAAACTTTTATTTTGGATGCAATTAATCGCGATTAATCGTTTGACAGCCCTAATATATATATATATATATATATATATATATATATATATATATATTATTATTATTTTTATTTTTTTTCCAGAAATACTGCACATTTACATTTTTCTCCTAAATAAATTCTGGTAAATAATATTTCTGGTAAATACTCCTTTAAAAAGTGTTTCTTGATTATAATTTTATTATTATTAGACTAGAACACGTGGATGTGTTGTCATTCTTACACTATAATACTGAACTTTGATTTCAGTGATTTGGACTATGAGATGGACACTTGCTTCTTGCACTCTATGTTGCTCTTTACTTTTGCTTTAAAAAAGGATTTCATAGCAATTTGGATTTCATTTGGTTTAATAAAATACAGTTTAATAAAATATTAGTAAAATTGTAGATTTTTTTTTGTGTGGGAAATTAATCGTTTAGATTAATCGATAAATTAGTCGATAGATTTATTGAAATAAAAATAGTCGTTAGTGGCAGCCCTAATCAAAGCTAACCAATTTTTTAGCATGTCACATGTCCAAACAACATGACTATATTTGATACAGACAATGTATGCATGCATTGATCAATGTTTGATTTGATTTGACATTTTTGGATCCCACCGATTTTCATAATATGGACAAAAACCACTGAACAATCTTCAAATGTATTTTATTTTATTTAATAATAATAATAATAATAATTATTATTATTATTATTATTATTATTATTATTATTATTGTGTGTGTGTGTGTGTGTGTGTGTGTGTGTGTTCTGTAAAGTAAAAAAAAAAAAAAAAAAAAAATTATAATAAGTGTTTGGAACAACATGATCCATTCATGTTCCAATGATGACAGAAGCTTTGGAATTCCTTTACTATTCTTTACTATTCCCATAGCAATATATCTTAAACATTTCGTTAAGTACTATGAAATAATATGAAACTTCTTTCACAGCATTTCTTAATCTTTATTAATGTTAGTTTATAAATATATACCACCATTCAAAATACTGGGTTCAGTAACATGTTACTGTGTATTAAGTTTGTACACCACTGCAAAATATTTGAAAATACAGTAAAAACAGTAATACTGTTAACTATTATTATAAATTTTAAATAACTATTTTAATATATTGTAAGGATTTTTTGATGAACTGAAGTTCAAAAGAAGAACATTTATTTATTTATTTATTTGTATTTCTTTGTAACAATGTAAAGGTCTTTACTGTCACTTATCGTCAATTTAATGCATCCTTACTGAAAATTTAATTTTGTTTGATTAATTTATTAAAATGAATAAATAAATATCATACTGACCCCAGACCTGGTGCACTTTTTAAAAAAATATTAATTAGTTAGTTAATCACCTACTGCATTTACTGATGATAAATTGTATCTTATTTTAAAACACTACCAAAATCACAATGCCAAAAAAGATAAACAAGCTGGATGAACATTAACCTGAATGAATGAATCTGTTAGGTTTCCCTCTGATTCCATAAGAGAATGCTGAGAACATGGATCTGGATTTTACAAATACATGGTTTGTTCAGCTCAAGCGCAATAAGCCCAGAATGTAAAGCAGCTCTGTTTTAGTTTCTCTAAACGTATCACGCATTTCCTACACTCACCAGCAGCTGAAAACACATCATCTCAGAAAATAAGTAATCACAATAAATCAAAAGGTAAACAAGAGAAATACCCAATGAGACGCATGGAAGAGTGTGTTTGAGATGGAGAGGAGCGGCATACGTTCTCCAGGGCAGCGCGAGGCTCACAGGAGGCTCTAATTGAAACGCTAAGGTTTGCTTTGAGGTGTCAGAGAGTATTAATGCTGCGCTCTCTGAGCGTAAGTTAAAGTGAGGCTGGGGCAGGCGCTCACGTTCGGAGGTTGGATTCAAGATGGCAGCGCATCGGCTCTCTGATCAAGGCTGATTAAGGGCCGCTGAAGAGAGATTATTTCCCTGCACGCTAAGCAGAAGCCGGGGCTGCCTTCCACCGGCCGCGGCAGACAGCGCTGATTAGCCATTACTCGGCCTTAACACAAGCAGACAGTAGCCATACCGCACCGAGACACGGCACGCACCTCTGGGGTGATACAGATACTGAGACGTGACGAGATCTGAGCGAGCAGCCTGTGGCCATCGCAAACACAATGACCTCTGCTTCTCAAATGACGCTCACAATCTGTATATAAAAAACAGTCTATGAGCATTGCCTAAATAACGAGTCTTAATACGTCCACTCTGACAGGGGCATTTAGAGGGCATTTGACCTGACACTCAAATCCTTTCTTTTTCACAATCTCTTTCATTCCCGTTGACACCTGGTAATTTTCTTAGCTTTAGCAATATCCATTCCGCCAGTTCTGCTGCATCTCTGTATTCCAAAACGCTGACAACACTATCAGTTTGGTTACAAATGCATCTCTTTTAGTGGAATTTCAATACATAATGACATAGAATTAAACACTAAGTACTTCTTTAAACAGACAACTCATTTACCGAGTAATGGTCACAATGGCCAAACACTGGCAAAGTAATGATAGTGAAAAGAAAAAAAAAGATGCACAACGTGAAAAGGAAAGAGAAATAGAAGGAAAGAGGTCAAGAAAATAATGACAAATGAAGATGGGAAAAGGAAGTGAACTGAAAGCAGTTAGGAATAAGGAAGAAAAAAAAACAGGGAAGGGAAGGAAATTTGAAAGAGGTCAAGAAAAGGATGGAGTAAAGTGAAATAATGTAAACAGAAAGAGAAATAGACAAAGAAAGGGAAATGAAAGAAGGAAGAAGAGGGAACAAAAAAAGGTCAAAAGATAAATGAGAAAAGAATACAAAGCAAACGAAAAAGGGATAATAAAAATGACAAATGAAAGGGAAAAACTGTTATATAACACACTTATGATTACATATTTCTATTAACTGTGGTCAAATAGATTAAAACCAAGTGCATTCCTGCTGTTTCCTGGAAGTGTTCTACTTCCACATGCTTTCACAGAGATGTTTGGTTGTCTTAATTGTGCCGACAAGACAACAAAGCCTTTTTGTCCTGCACTGAATAACGACATCCTCACAGGAGAGAGAAGTTAAAAATAGTTGAAAGCACAAACAATAGAAATTAATGAGCTAAATCTTGCAGACCTATCCCACGAGGCCAAGAGGGCTCAGAAGACAGAAAGAGAAACTCTCCCGTCTGAGAGACGGCCTGCTGTCATACTTGATGTTTCCTTCACAGAGAAGAACAAAAAAAAAATCCCTCACAGCTCCCACCGATCTGTCCGTGCCAGATTCCACAGACTGCCATGACGGCGTTCGACTGCTTTAATCATCGGCACACACTCCTGTGATACGTCAGCGCCGTCTCTCTCTCTCTTTCTGTACCGCTCGTGTGGATCGCTGGTCCGAGCACTAGGTGTCTCCTTTCATCCACCGATGAGCGAGAGGAGGATCTGACGCAGGGACAGCAGGCTGTGTGGGAGACCGCAGGAGCGGAACTGAAAGAGTGAAATCTGGGTGCATGACAGAGCGGGACAGGGGTCATCAGATGGGTTTGAACTAAGTCATGCTTTTAACGCAAGACAGATCAGTGAGGAAGACCCCGAAAACAGAGTTATCTTTCTTTTCTTTCATTTCAAATAGTGCACATGTTGTTTCTGGTTGGAATAGCAGAAATCCATTTTTTGACATTATAAATGCACATTTATATTAGTTGCATTTAATGATTTGCATTTGTAATTGGTTTTACTGGCTTGCTGTGACCCATCAGTTGACTGCAATAAATCACATGCGGTTTTGAGGGTGCAGGATCATATCCGCAGTAAAGCACATCACTCATCGTGATGGCGCTGGTTATGTTGGTATGTCTTGTGCCGCCTACATAAACATAATAGCTGGGAAAACATAACCTGAGGTGCTGTCTCCTGAATACTGTAACGTGGCATTACTGATGGGCTGCTCTGCGCTCAAGGCGTGTGAATGGGATATGAATAGTCAGAGGGCATGTGAAAGGATCTCTATTCATCATTTCTATTAATAGGTTGAGTCCTTCAAGCAGATCACCCTGAGAGATGGGCTTCTTGTACCTGTCGGTAACACTCACATGCATCAGCACAAAAATATGGGCACATATAAAGGTGTTATTGAAAATATTACGCTAATCTTCAACAGTTTACAAAATATTAAGTCTGGGCAAATAAAAATGTGACTAATTAATATGATGTACTATCATTCTAAGTTTGGGGACAGTAAGATTTTATTTATTACACACTATATATATATATATATATATATATATATATATATATATATATAGAAGGGAGAGCGAAATAAATGAAAATAATTAACATTAAACTGATAAAAAGTGATATTAAAGATAGAAATATAGAGAGTGACAGTAACGAAAAAAATGAAGAAAATACTGTAGTTTTGTTAGAAATATTAAGTAGGACACGTGTTTATAACATTGATAATAATAATAATAACAAATGTTTCTTGGCACCAAATCAGCAGATTGGAATGATTTCTAATGTCATGTGACTGAAAAGCTGAAAATTCAGGTTTGCCATCACAGTATTAAATAAAACTTATAACAAAATAAAACATAAATAACAATAAATCAAATACATTCAAATAGAAGTTATTTTAAATTGTAACAATTTTTTTTCACAATAAGAAATGTTTCTTAAGCACCAAATCTAAAAGGTCATGTGACTGAAAATACAGGTTTGCCATCACAGTATTAAAAAAAATAAATAAAATAAATAAATAATAATAATAATAATATTATATATATATATATACACACACACACAAATGTAAAATAGTTATTTTCAACTCTAATAATATTTCACAATATTTTTAATATTTTTAATATAATTTTAATATACAGTAAATGCAGCCCTGATGAACATAAAATACTTTAAGGAAATCATTAAAATAAAATTTATTCTATTAAATATAAATAAAACAAGCAAGCAGATCATAAAGTATTTCTCTACAAGCTGCATTTTTGTTTTTGTGCAGCCGATTAACTAGTATTAACACCCATAAACACTCTCAACCAGCTTGTTAATGTCACACAAACATATACACACGCAATCAGAGATTCCAGCTCTTTACCAGCGAGCGTTTGGAGTCACAGTGCGAAAAAGCGCTTATAGAGGCTCTTATCTTAGAGGATGCATTAAGATATCTGAGCCTGATTGACAGCCTCTTCAAACGCACACATAAAGCGCTTTAATGAGCATTATGGAGTATGCTCACCTCTGACTTTAACAGAATTATAAACAATCCCACTTTATATAACTGACCTTACAGGTGATCTGTTTTCCCCTCCATATTCATATGTGAGATTAAGAGAGCATTAATATTAATGAGGGGTGATTTTCCTAAGTAAATAAGCTGTGTGTTATCAGAAGGTGAGCACTGAGAGCTCTCCTTCTCTCTCTCTCTCTCTCTCAGTGTGTGTGTGGTTAAGGTTTAAGCAGAGATATAGCGATGTTACAGCTCACAGAAACACACTTTACCTCACAACCCTCACAAACTGACTTTAACTCTTATCAGAAGTATCATAGTTGGGCCCTTTGCTCCTAAAGAGACAGAATCTAGAACATATCACCAAAATCCTTAAAGAAACACCACTTACAGTATACGGCACTTATTGGCTCTGAGCTCTTCGTGGTGATCAATATATCACTACAATTCCCTACCATCAGTGCTGTTAATGTGTTACAACACAGTAACAAAGTAACAAGTGACACTTTCTGAATTTGTACTATAAGTACATTTCAAACAAAAGTAACAAAGCAGCATAACGTGTTACTTTAAAAGAAACCGACCAAACACAAAGTAATGTTGAATTTATGTTATTTACAGTACAAACCTATTTTTGCAGTGGCCTTGAGCATAACACTATGGTCTTATGTATTTAATGTCTGCGTCACATAAATGGGGTGTAGATTAAAAACAGCATCTGTCTTGGCCGAGCCCGTGGGACACACAGAAAGGTTACTAAATGTATCACTCCACCTTCTGCTGGGAGATTTGAATACGGAGTTATAGTGTGACCGTAGTCTCGAGAGAGCAGTGCTTCCACCTCTTTGTGTGTACATATCCCACAACTCATATATAACATGCACTCACAGAAAGGACTTCCTTAAAGGGGTCATATGATGCGATTTCAAGTTTTCCTTTTTCTTTGGAGTGTTACAAGCTGAGATCCCTAAAGTTGCAAAGACTAAAGCAGGGGTGTCAAACTCATTTTCACTGAGGGCCACTTCAACATTATGGCTGCCATCAAAGGGCCGGTTGTAACTGTAAGACTGTACAAACGTTACCACTCCTTAACATATTGTTAAATAACTGTCTCTTTATTTTATTATAGCTACTTATTTAAGTTACAAATGTTGTATATGCATAGATGTAAAATATGTTATTACTATATGTTATCCTTTTTTTCAGGTCAAGAAATCCACATTACTCCATAAATCCAAGTAAATAAAGACAAATATTATCAAACACAAGTCATTATATAAACTTTGTTAAAAACTTTTTTGTTACATTCATGGTACAACAAATAATTGTGCGCTTCTAAAAATGTGACATATGGCATTTAAAAAAAACAAATGCACAATTTTCTGTTTCTATTTGGCGTGCGATTTATACACAGAAATTGACTTTGCTGTGCATGATATGCATGTGTTTGGCGTACATATGATATGAAATCAATGCTTAAAGTAGAAAAAAGGTGGCCATACTCAACCCCAGAGTGAAGTGCAGCACTGTGTTCATTTGTACGTGAGAAGCTCATGATAACAGTGATTTCAGTGTCTCGGAGCGGCTTGGTTTGCAGTAAATGCTGGTTTACACAATCACTTCATCTCTGTAAGTGTTGTGAGTTTGCATCGCTCGTAACGCATTTGGAAACGCACCGAATGTTTCACAGACGTATTTATAAATCTACAGCCTACAAATAAAAAGTATTTAATCAGATTTTTGCCATAAAAAGCTCAGCTGTTAGACTTTTTAAAATGAAGAACGGAAGGCACAAATATTTATTATTTTATAGTCCCCAAATCGTGCAGCCCTAGTAACAGGCCTTAAGTCTTTATGAATGGCAATTTCTCCATGTGGGATCAATATTTTTAAGGCTTTGTGACAACGGTACGATGGACTACAAACTGTGCTGCAGACAAGCACTTCCATTGTAGGCAGCTTTATTTGATTTAAATTTCAGCTGTTTAGTTATTTCATGTGGCGATGCACTACTCGCATCTGCTGTAACCGTCATAACTTGGAGAATTAATATAGAATAGAGAACACTCACACAGAACAATGTATTAGTCTTGAGCAGAGTGTTACATTATTAGAAGCTGTTTTTGAAGTTGCATCAAGAAAGAAAATACTCAAACGAGTTTCATTTATAAAGTATTTAATTCACTTGATTATCAAAAAACGTAATTCTGGTTGTTATAAAACATTTTGCGTTGGATTTCTGTGATACATATATGGTTACCATATAAGATATATAAAATTACTCACACCGTGATATAAGATTTCTGTTATACCTCCCACCGCTAGCAGATGGTTAACCACAGCAGCCTGATAGATTTCATGCATAAAAACCGCACTCGTATAGAGAGCTAAGAGCTCTATATAGACACACAAACACATGCATCTGGTCCCATGTTTCCAGCATGCAGCCTGATCCTGAGGTGATTTAGCACTGGGTCGAGCCCAGCTGTTTATTGATCCATCTGTCTGTCTGCACAGGTTTGGATAAGTCAAATCTATCCCAGGCCTCTTCAGAGGCCAGACACTCTTCTAGAACCAGTGTGTAACTAATGAAACCTGGACACAGTCAACACCAGGCAGGTAGAGCCAATAACCCCCCCGCCGTCGGTCCTAACCACTGGACCTGTGTGAACATCACCACTGCTTACACAGCACAATAACATGGTGACAATCAGAAAATCTCATTCAACTTGCTCTTAAAGGGGAAAACAGCAGCGATGTACCACAAGTCTTCATAAATGACTTCACAACCATGAACTTATTTGAAAAGACTGATTTCCAAGTTTTAAACAATCCTCTTTGTAACAGACTGACATTGATTTTTAAATCTTAATACTGATCTTTTAATCTAGTCAAGTCCCCTATATTTCTATAATGTTTTATAGAATACAGTCAAAGCAGTTAAACAGTGATAAACAGGAAAACAGCAGAATCAATTATAGAAACAAGTCTATGCTGTTTTCAGTTTATGTGTATTATTGTGTGTAGCATACCAGCTGCGCTTTGTTACTTTTGAGAAACAAATCTTTAAAATATCAAGGGCCAGTTCTACTAAACAGGGCAAATTAGCGCGAGAGCGCAATTCCAAAACAGCACCGATGGGTGTGGAAATTTCTGCGGGTGATTTACTAACAACGCGCAAATTAAAGAACACAGACGCAACATCTCATTTACATATCGGCCAATGCAATATACCAAGCGCAGCGCAAATTAGTGTAGTCGCAAATAAAGAATAAAGAAATAAAGAAGCCACAGGACGTTGAAAAGAGTTGGAGGCCAAAAATGAAGGTTTGCTAGAAGTTTTGATAGACCTGGTATTGCTAGTTGGGGCTTACAAGTCGTCTTTTATTTCCCGAAGCAAATTAAAAATAACATGGCTTGGCAAATGATATGTTCGGATAATGCGTTCTTCCGGCATTCAAAATAAATTAATACGTGTGGAAAAAATCCTCTCCCTTCTACCACGCGCTCTCTGTTCTCTGCTGTGCCTCCTCCTAGCAACAATAATTGTAGCCATTTCAAGCACAAAATAGTTAAGACATGCTTTTTTGGGCGTTAAATAATGGCGCAAATGCCAGTAATTTGACGAACGCAAAAGTTAGTAAAATGAGTTACATGATTCATTAGAATACTCTCCTCCCATAACTTTTGCGTCTGAAAGGGAAGCTCCTACAAATGCATATTCAATAAGGTCAGGCGCAAAAATAACTGTCCACGCCTTTTCAGCGCTAATTCATCACTGCGCGTCTTTAGTAAAACCTGACAACACAATTTTAACGGCAAAAGACGGTTTGCGCTGGTGCGAGCTGTTAGTAAAACTGGCCTCAAAATATTTAAAACAATGTCGTGTTGTTTTAATGTTGTTTCCACATTAATTTGGAGACTCGATGTGAAAACATACATTACAAATTTTGAGGTTAAGTGCGATCAGTCATGATTAATTACAGAAATTAGTCATTAATTTGTCTTTTTTTCAACCCATAGCCCTAGACTTCAATTTTATAATGTTTCTTGTATAATTTGCAGCATTAGTTGAGATTTTTAAGAAAAAAAAGATTCTTTTAAGAAATATTCTTAAGAAAAATTGACATTTTGTATATGAATAAATTCCAAATTAATCATATTTGAATCTAGATTGGGGAGGGAGGGAGGGAAGGAAGAAAGAAAGAAAGAAAGAAAGAAAGAAAGAAAGAAAGAAAGAAAGAAGAGTAGAGTAGATGGCATCTACTCTAAATAATGTCCTTAATTCTATGGCTCAGAGAAAGAATGTTCGCTTTTAATTTATTTTTGTTTTTTGATCTTGCTATTATAGGGAAAAAAAACAAAACATGCCTATTAAGTATTTTATGAATGACATGCCTGTAATTATGAGAGTGGTAATTTACAGAAGTCTAACCAAAATCATTTGAATAAATTATCTTTTTTTTTTTTTTTTTTTTTGGAAAGTCACATCTCCAGCGTTCTGCCTCCTCCTTTCCATCCAAATAAAAATGTGAAAAAAACAATCAAT
Organism: Tor tambroides; assembly: GCA_021397915.2. Classification (NCBI taxonomy): domain Eukaryota; kingdom Metazoa; phylum Chordata; class Actinopteri; order Cypriniformes; family Cyprinidae; genus Tor; species Tor tambroides. The sequence goes on along the minus strand of JAFVLL020020101.1, from coordinate 15,065 downwards.
ATGGCTTTCAGGTCCTAAGGGTCAGAGAAAGGGTGTAAAATCCTTTGAAATTTGAATCAAAATGATGCCTTTTGTTGGTGCAAGAAACCTCGACAGTCATCACAAGTAGGCTCGCTGGAACCTTTAAAAACATTTTCCAAGTATTAAAGTGCAGCACAATTCCTCTGACAAAACGTAAAGCGCATATGAATGGGCTCTGTCCTCGTCTAGTGTGTCTAAGTGCATCTTCAAACGCAGCAGCCGGACGGCACACTCGAGCGGTGTTTGAATGTCAGCCTCTGCGGGGGCTCTAATTGCACACCCACTCCAGCTAATAGGGCAGCATCCAAAAGTTTAGTGCTGCATCGCCTTCAGGTTTCATTTCAAAGCGTCCGCACCCGTTCGGCCCTCACAGGTACGTCTCCTGCCTGTGTTTACCATTCTCTCAGAAAGCGCCGCTGCTAGCATAGGTGACTGACCTCAATTTCTCTCACTTTTCTCTCCTGCGGAGCCGGTGAATAACTGCTCATAAATAACACCGCTTTGTTTGGCTGCGTCCGAGGCCGGCTGAAGAGAGCCCGCTCTGAATTTCTTTGTCTTAAGCAGAAGTGCGACGCAGGTTCTCTATGATGGGTATAAAATACGCAGGAAGAGATTATTCTATTTATGCTCAGACCCGAGGTGCTGACTGTCCAGAAAAAAACATGGATCTTTAAATAGACCCTTGCGCCAAACTCTAATGGTGAAAACAGGCTTGGAAAGCACAGTGTGAAACCGTACTTTGATGTGTTACCTGTTTCTCACACTGGCCGTAGTCCGGACCATGGTCGACCTGGAAGAACGACAGCTCTCCTCGGTTCTTGGCCATCTCGATCAGACTCATGGCGGTGCGGACGGTGGAGTTGCGGGCATGTACAAACACCATCACCTAAAACAAACAGATAGTACAGCAGCACTGGGTTAGGTTACGTTTGAGGTCTGGAAATCAACTGACAGTGAGCTGCCTGACAGAAATTCAACTTCATAAATGACTGAATTTAAACACTCTACATAGGCAGGAATTCATGCTGCTTAAGTAGATCCCCTGAAAATGTTTTGGACACATCTTCAATATTTTGCAGCCTCTTTTTAAAAATATCTCAATTCAGTATGGCATCTACTCTAAATAATGCCCTTAATTCTATGGCTCAGAGAAATGATGTTCCCTTTTTATTTATTTTTGTCTTTTGATCTTGCCATTAAATAAAAAAATAAAAAAATAAAAACCATTAAGTATTTCATTAATGACACACTGGTAATTATGAGAGTGGTAATTTACAGAAGTCTTATCAAAATCAGATTTTAACCAAATTAGTCTTAACCAAAAAAGATTTTGATCGATGAAATGAATGGTAACGATTTTGATCTAATGAGCCATTTACACGACACCATTTAAAACCTAAACACTTTTTATGCATTTTGGCCTTTCATTTACATAATAACAGCGAGTAACACTTTATTTTAAGGTGTCCTTGTTACACACGTTGCATGTACTTACTAATAAAACAACAATAAATTATGCATAATTACATGCAAGTAACCCTAAGCCAAAACCTAACCCTAAAGTAAATACATGTGGTTAATACTTAAATGTATAATGGACTACTTGCACAACTACTTCCGCGTTCTACTTATTACGGCTCGGGAGCTACACTGCCGCCATGCTACGTGCTAAATGGGAGATTAGGGAGGCTGCTGAAGGGGATATAAGGGAACAGAACTGTAATGAGTGTTAACCATGTAGGCTGCCAGGTCTTATTGAATAAATAAATAAGAAGATTAGGGACTGCTTAAATATCTTTGTGCACCTGTGTGCCGTACTGCCTGAGCACCTCATAAAGCATCAGCCCTGCTAATAAATGAGCAGCTCTTATACGGATAATGTTGCTTCTTTCACCTAGTTCACATTTAAATATTCCCTTTATTCCAGCTCATATTCACAAATGGCTCTCTAATGTCTTTCTTTGCAAATTTAGCATAGTTTTACCAGGTCACAAAATGTTCTTGTGGTCAGAACAGTTACATTTGCCATATGAAACCAGCCCTTATTGTTAAACTAATGGCACCATTCGCTCTCATACAGTAAGTGTGATGGTTTACATCAATGCAGGGGTCACAGGTCTTTTTATTAAGTTTAAGCCCATTCACACCAAGAACGATAGCTATAAAGATAACTATAAAGATATTAACGACCACACTAGAGAACAATATCGTCTGTTTATTCTAAGCACACGCTCATCTGCAGCTTTAAATTCTTGATATCGTTATAGCAGGATGGATTCTGATTGGGTGTCAATGTTTGTATTGTTCATCAGCTGGAAAAAAAATGTTCTGAAAGAGATTCCATCGTTTCTCTGTGCCTTTATGAGAGGCACTCTGTGCCAATTCTGCATTTATATCTAGCAATTCCAACTTTTTTATATGAATTTTAAATTTGCATCTTTTTTTTTTTTTCAGCCAGAGAATAAAAAAAATTAAGACAATTGTGGCTTTTTATCATGCAATTTTTACTTCTTTTCTAACCCTATGCATGGGATATCGTCATTTATAAATGATGCCAAGAAAATTGCATTTAAAATACAATATTAATGTTCAGCCAACAAAATGTTATTTTAGTGATGTCAAATGACATCCCCTTCAACCAGTAAAATTAAAATTTATTAGCCATGTGCTTCTCATTTTTGGTAACTAAGTAGTAAATGAGAGATTAGCACGTTAGGTCACATGCTCTTAAGGCTCCACACTGAGCTCTTTTTAGACTAGAAAATACATATAAATTCAAGTTATAAAAAATATAATTGTACATCCAAATGTGTTTTTTTTTTATTTTTTTTATAAAAACAACAATTCAGAGACCAAAACAAAGTCCTATTATGTGATGCATATTTGGTGTACACTAGCTGGCAGGCAGTATAATAGCCTTTATGCATGTGTTTTAGGTTTATTTTGGAAGATTTTTGTAAGATGGAGAGACAAATCTGTACTTATTTCAGAAAGTATTGATGATAGTGATATGAGTGCATCAGAAAATCAGGTTGTAGTAATAAAATAAGTTGTTGAGGACCAAGGAGGATCGAAGCAATGAGTGTGAGGGCAGAATAGGTTGTTGTGGAAGTCAGGCATTTGGGTACTTTATTGTATGCCAGTTTGAAAGATGTGATCCATACAACAACCAGAGGTCAGGAAAGATGCCAATGTCTATTGGCATTACTATACTGCCAGGCAGCGATGCTCCAATGATGACTGCACAAGTCAACATCTACTTATGTGTGGGATGTGTGGGGTACACTGAAAAAGAAGAGTCTTGTTGACTTTCGCTTGTGCTGCAATAATTGATTTGTAATTCCAAGATGAAACACAATGTTAAAGTTGTTTTAATGCTTTTGAAACACTAATTATGGTTTTCAGGCAGTGAAATTGCATCTGAGTTTGTGTCAAGTTTTAGACATTTTCATGCGCGAGTTCCAAATCAAATATCGTAGCACAAGAAAAAAAAAATGTTCATACAAATTTTAAATGTTTTTTTGAAACAGTAAGAACTTTTCACTTCATTTCAGATAGTGAAAAGCATTTGATTGTGTGTGAAGTTTCAGACAATATGCCAAAAATAATTTACCCTAATGGGACAACGTCAGTTATAAATGAAGGATCCCTTAAAAACAAGGTCAAAGGTCAGATGAAGAAAACAAATTTTGGAAAATGATTTTACTCCTAAATATATGTCAAATATGAAGTCAATTATTTTTTAAGTTGTAAATTCACAATTAGTCCTATAGAGGGCTAAGAACGGACTACTTGCACAACTACTTCCGCGTTCTACTTATTACGGCTCGGGAGTTTCCGGTCAGCGTTTAGCGCCTACATGCAGACCGATTTTAATGAGAACACAGATCATCACTAACGTTTTAGGGCTGGCAATTTTTTAAAAAACAATGAAACATATTCCCTGCATTAGCATAAATTATCTTCAACCTGCTGAAATGTTCCTATAAATATCCCTTCCAAACGTGCATGCTGAATAATAAATATATTTTCTCACTAACCTGCCAATTAAGGTCCAGTGCTTGTCTTCTCATAAACAGTATTCTTCTCTTACTGATTATATTTCATACCTGTTGAATTTACAGTTTGACTGATAAACACCCTTACGAAAATTAATCATGGTTATACTATAGTAAAGTGTAGTACCCATTTTTTTTTTTTTTTGCGGATTACTTGTATAACCACCATTTAATTAATTTTAAACAGTAACAGGTTAGCAGTACTTTGAATAGGCCTAGATCTATTCATATTTTGGCACTGCATACAGTGAAACGATTGAGAATGAAAAATGACACAGAATAGTGACTTACATATTTAATACAGATAAAGAAAGGTTCATTATGATCTTATTCATCAGATCTCACAAACACTGCAGCGTCACGATTTCTAGTTTAGAGCACTGACACCCAGTGGTGAATCACGTATGATTAGCAGCCACCACTTTCTCAGATCAACTTCTGTTAGATTAAAATTTAAAGTTCCATTGAGTTTTCTGCACAGTAATTATCAGAATATATCTTCTCCTGTCTCTGAAATGTCCGGATTTTGAAATCATCCCATGGACTCTCATTTTAATAGGCGTTTAAGTCAACTAGATGATTATAGCACATTGAAAATATACATAACCGGAAATAACCGAGCCGTTTTATTTCAAAACGGAAGTGCGTCACGAGGCTCAGTGCAAGTAGCCCATTACACTGTAACAAGAACACCTTAAAATAAAGTGTAACCCAACAGAATTTTGGGAGCCTGATACTTCGGAAAACAGGTTTCAAAGTGTTTCAAAGTGTTCAGAGTTTTTGAAAACAATACCAGTATCGTCTCCATGTAAACTACAAAAACGTCATGTGCATGTTATTAAATGTTCACATAGTGATTCTTTACAAAGTGACATTGCCAACCACTGGCCTGGCATGTGTAAATTAGCATTTTAAGGCATTTTCGCAGAATAGGGATCGTTTTGACACACACACACAAAAAGACACCCAAAGGAAGACATTTTAGCACACAGTTGGTGTGTAAACTGAAAGTAGGGAGCTACTAGAAACTCAATGTTTTAATTTACTTATTTGAAAACCCACACTGATACAATTCTAAATAATAGAATTGGATAAAGATGCACAGAATAAATGTCCATCCTTTTTCACACAATGAACCCACTTTCCTGGCCTTGCCGCTGCATTGAACTGCTTATTAATACTGTGTGTTTCAGTACTGAATGAAACATACTACTAAAAACTTTTTTCCTTCTTTACAAACTCAGTATTATGCTGGGACTATTACATGCAAAAGTGAACCAGCGCATCTGGCCTCTTAAGTTCTGGATTGTTCTCTCTCAGACTGACAATGCAGAAGCCCCATCCACAGTGAGCACATCAGATGTGCAGAAGGGCAGAGCGGCGTCTATGTGCCATATTAGTCAAAGGACAAAAGAGGGTTGTAATTTTCCTATTACACTCAGGCTGCCCTTGCAAAGCAGTCAATACGCCAGACAAAAACAATCAATAAGAGAAAAACAAGACAGTTATGAGATGACAAAAGACCTCCCTCCCTCTCTCTCTCTCTCTGTTCTTACTGTCCTTTAACTGAAAGAACTGACGGTGTGAGAGACACTGGAGGAGTAGAAAACAAAAAAAAAACCTGACCTACTGTTCTCTTTGCATATAATATTCTAAAATATTAATTCCCTACAGTTTAATTTTTCTCTACTGTGCAACATAAGACAGAAGATATTTTGAGATTTTTTGGTCCATACAGTGGATGTCAATTCTGGTTACCAGCAATCTTCAACATAGATTGTGTACCACAGATGAAAGTCATATTGGTTTAAAATGACATGAGGGTGAGTAAATAATAGATTTTTTAGTTTTAAAGGAACTATCCATGTAAATAATAAAAAAATATGATTATCAATTTCAATGATTTCAATTAGCAATTTTTCTGTTTTCGATAGCAAACAGAAAACATTTAAACTAAATTAAACATTCAATAAATAAAAACTAAATGCCTGTTATATTTTTCACTTTGCTTAGCTCTTCCATAACAAGAATAACAAAAATACAATTCTCACAAAAAACATAACGTCTTCAAAAGTTTCTTCCTTTTATCAAATGAAATATGTACTAGCATTGTGCTAAAATTTATAATGAAACAAACACACAAACATTACACTGAAATATTTTATATATATTTATTATTATACATATTATAAATACGCATTATTATGTATTATTATTATTATTTTATTCTTTTCACTAATTTAATGATCCAAAGCTAATATTTTTTTTATTATTAATATTATTTATTTATTTTTTTTTTAATACTGGTGAGAACAAAATTGGAAAAGAATGAGAGTAATAATTATAATTATAATCTGGATTTAATGATCTGATGAGATTTATTTATTTATTTTATTCTGTTAACGCACAAGTCATCTAATTACTATTTCCAAGGGGGAAAAAAACAAAAAAAAAAATCAATGCAAAAAAAACAAAAAAAACAAAACAAAATAAGACACAAAATAAGACAAATAAATGAAGATTAGGTTCTCAGTAATATGCATTTGACTAAACAAATGAGCACCACTCCAGACATGCCACAATAAGGGTTTGAAGCCAGAGGAGAAGTGATTTTCCGTGCCACACTGAATTGCTCTGTGTAGATGTGCTGAGCGCTGTTGTTCTGTTTGTTTTGGGCTGTATTTTGCCACGGTCAGTACCTGAAAACAGAGCCAGCACTTTGGCATTCATCACAATTGTTTGGGCCTGTGGATAATTGGTAGCTAATTAATTCATGATTGCTAATTTAAGAACAGCCTTCCAAAAAACACAAACATGTCCTTGACCACCTGCCAACATGTTTCTCACCAGCGCTCACCGCAATCTGCTCTTCCTCAGAGCACAGCGAGAGTGAGAGAGAGGGGAAGGGAAATGTTGGTTATTGGGGCCGGAAGGATGTGGAAACACTCTTTAGAAAACAGATTTAATGAGCTGATCCCTGTGACAAAGAAGAAAAATCATAAAAGAACAATACATGACAATGAAGGACAATGAGTGGCATGGAGGATTTATTTGGCATTGTCTAACTGTACTTCAGTGTTCTTTTCAATAATACCTCCTGGCCGCAGGGTGTTTTATTGTTCATCCTACAGAAATACCTCTCTTCCTGAAATAACTCCCATACTGTACTTTTTAATGCAACGTGTTCTCACTCCCAACATTTCACATACAGTACGGACTCACCGGGCACTAGGGTGACCACCTGGTTATTGCTCTGTTGCAGGGCATAGATGTGATTTTGCAGGACAATGTATGAAAGGTGTGTGAGAGATAAGTTTACTACTATTATACTTTGTAAACATTGATTTACATTAGTTGGAGAGCCTATTTACCATCACACTGGACTAGACATGTGCCGGTATTCGGTAATGCATAGGCTATATCACGATAATGAACATGCACAATATTGTTATCCTGGGCAATTATTTATTACAAATTATTCAGAAATTTGAATGCGTTTTAAGCATACTTTTCCCATCAACTGGTCACAATTCACAACACCGCTGTATGCTGCGTCAAAGACGCGTATGCACTCTGATGTAAACAAGCACAGATGAAGTGAGAGACGCTCTGGAGCAGGGGCCACCAGACTCGGTCCTGGAGGGCCGGTGTCCTGCAGAGTTTAGCTCCAACCCTAATTAAACACACAAAAGTTGGAGCTAAACTCTGCAGGACACCAGCCCTCCAGGATCAAGTTTGGAGACCCCTGCTCTGGAGTCTGGATGAAAGCACATTCACTCTCTGACAGCAGATGGCGCTGAACAGCAGAAATGCCGCCGTTACCCCGGAAACCCGTAAACAAAGCGCTACTTTCTGTTTCTGAAACGTATTTAAATGGTTTAAATAGCCATTCAGATGTTTGTATTCGTTGTAGTGTTTATCACAGCGACAAATACTAAAGATTTAGGGCCCTATTTTAACGATCTAAGCGCATGGTCAAAAGAGCACGGTGCAGGTGCACTTAGGGCGTTTCTGAATCCACTTTTGCTAGTATAACGAGGGGAAAAACGGTCCGTGCTCCAGGTGCATGGTCTAAAAGGGTTGTCCCTATTCTCTTAATGAGTAATGGGTGTGTTTTTGGGCATGGCATGCAATAAACCAATCAGAGTCTCATTTCCCCATTCCCTTTAAGAGCGAGTTGCACTCGCACCATGGTGGATTCGCTATTTAAATGGCGGAATTTTAAGGCGCACAGACTAAGAGCAAACGGATCTGCTCATGCGCGAGCAAATAGGTAGGCTAATTCTGATACACGCAATGACTATCCATTATGACGTATGACATTTTTATATTTATGTAGCTTACACAATAATATTCTTTTACACTGTAATCCTTTCATTTTTAATATTTGGCATGTTTGTGTGCTGCTGTGCGTCCCTGTGTGTAATAAGCAAAGTGAACGCGCATAGTGGTCCCGCCCAGAGGCGCATTTTCTACTAAGGCGCTCTTTAAATAACAAAAAAAATATTGTGCCATTGACTTTAGACCAGGTTTGAGTTGGTCTATGGCGCAGTCTATTTTCAGTTCCTCAAAACAGCAACGCGCCAACAACGCGCCTGAACACACCTCTTTTTTAGACCAGCACGCCTATGGGCGCAAATGCATTTTGCTTTTTAAACAACGTGGCGCAGGACGGGAAAATGAGAACTGCGTCGGGCTGAAACTAGCAAAAACACTTGCGCCGAGTGTATGATAGGGCCCTTAGACTTAACAGGCTATTTATTTTCAAACTTTCTTTACATTTTAATCTGGACTACAACATGCCCTAGACATTGATTGAAAGTGTTTTAATTCTTTATTGTTCAGTAAAACTTTCCATTAGGGCTTCATTAGTTAACATAAACTTGCCAAGGAAAGATTCTTCTAAACATTCAGTAATCTTAGGTAATTTCAATATTTAATAACACTTTGTTAAAATCAAAAGTTGCAACTGTGTAATTTAATGTGCTAACAAGAGTTGTATTTTTTTTTTTAACAAAGATTAACAACTTCTTTAGCAAATGTAGCTATTGCTCTTTGTGAATATGAATGCATTAAATAAGGTTAACTAATGAGATCTTATTGTAAAGTGATACTTATTGTTCTTTATAATTCTTTTGCACTTTAATCTCTAAACTTTTTAACTTTATACATTTTTTGTGTAATGCTTTATTGTATTTAAATGTTCAGTTATTTTTGTCATAAGAAAAAAGTTATGAAACCTGTTATACTGTATTATGACAACAATTTTTTTGCAACTAAATTTCAATATCGTGATAATACCGTTTACCGTGATAAAAACATTAGCAATTAATCACAACAAGAAAATTTAATACCGGCATATCCCTACACTGGACGTTAACGTTTTAAATTACCAATAAGCTTTCTTAATTGTGACTGGATCTATGATTGGCACTCAATTGGCCCAGATTTGATTGATCTAATTCAATTTACTCTAAGAGACCTTTTCAGTCTGCAGAATATAATCAAATGAGTAACAGGCTAGAAGGTAAAAATCAAAATTTTTACTAAAATAAATGTTCTGCCAGAACATTACCCAATAATTTTTATGGATAAAGTCTAAATACTGGAAAACACTTAAATAAATAAATAAATACAGAAGATTCATTCACACACACACACAGCTATATATATGCTTTTTAAACGCTTTTGTGTTTGCTCTCACAGCTTTCATATTTCGTTTCCTTTCTCAAAACTTTCACGATACTCTTAAGAGACATAACGGACAGGATGAAATGGATCATTACTTGCCAAAGATGAACTAACTGCCTCTCAGTGGCCAACATCAATGAACTTGCATTACGATGACACCGAACAAGAAATGGAGATGTAAATCTAATCTGCACTCAGTTCATCTCCTTTTGTCCATTTGCATGCCACTTGAGTTTGTGAAACTTGAATTTGCACATACAGATACAATCACTCAAACTATTCATCTTGTCAACGTATGCATGGAGATTGAATTCCATCTCTCTCCGGCATTCCTTTATATTCAGACTCTCTCAGACGGCACAGAGTAGTCCTACAAAGATCCACAGAGACCTCCTCGGCAAATATTATTTATTAGACTTTTTTCATCATTGAAAAGCTGTGAGAAAGCACAGTCTACAGTAACTGCTGCCTCCGTAAGCGTATTAAAGTTCCATCTGCCTTGTGTCTTCCAACCACTGGCCCGACAGGGGGGCTAAGGGGGCATTTCATAAAGAAAATTCAATCCATCATGCTCCCACATGAAATTAATATATGTCACAGCCACTTCTGACAATTTAATATCAAGCTGAGAGAGACGCTCCCCACTGTACACTGCTCTGGTGCTGCGCCGGAAAGAGAAAGCCTACCATCTCTCCAGCTCACTTCCAGTTTCAACTCACCAAATCTCATCCCATTTCACTTATAAATGATTTAGCATTTAGTTCGAAATTCAATTTAATGGTTGGAGCACATTAAATCATGGCTCTTTCAAAAGAACTGATTTTTTCCCAAATCGTAAGGGCTAGGAACATTAACCCAGTTACAATAGCTGCTAGAGCATTAACAATTCCAGCTCTGGAATCTGACTGAATGAGACATTTTAGAAGCTGTTGAAATACAGTAGTATATACACCAACATGTGACCAGTTATAAACTGAATTTTTATTAATGTGGCAAGCTGCTACACAATGACTATTCTTTAAAAAAAAATAAAAAAATAAATAAAATAAAAAATTAATAATAATTATATGGAGCTTGTTCAATGTCTTGAAAAACACCTCTAAATTTCATTATTTTTTTTTAATTAAATGAAAAAAATGTAATATACTAAATATATTATTTAAATATATTTGGGGGGAGCATGTAGTCATTGTTATATCTATGTATTTTATATATATAATACTTAAAATCTATTAATTTATTTCTTTTCTTTTTTTTTTTTTACCTTGAAAAAATATATTTTTATTTTTTTGGAAAATAATTGTCACTAGGTGGATTACTTGATATTTAAACCATATGACAGTATATTGCTTTCTCACTTAAAACCTTACTAGTATGCATGTATGTATTTATTTATTAATTTTTCAAGTGCTATCTTAAATAAAATACCACATTATATGAAATGATGTTATCTAATGCAATGGCATTCAGAAATTTGCAAGTGTTGTTTTCATGTCCAAATACCTTTTTGGGTCGCTGTATGTGGCATGTCCTTTAACTAAAATCCTAAAGGTCCTCTAAACCGGTGGACAGTGTGAGATTAGATTAGACCATATATACTGCATGACCAGGACATGCAGTTAAATATATAACTCATGTAGCCTTTAGAGCAAGAAAGAATATGCACAGAATCTAAAAAACTCACCAAAAAAAACACAAATAAATCAAACAGAAGATGGGCGCGTGAGACACACAGAGCATTTGCAAGGTGGGAGGTTATGTGGTGGTAAGAGTGGGGCTGTTTGGAGATTTATGAGATTTAGAAATTGAGTTCAGGATGAGGCACAGGGCACAATATACCACAGCTACCGCAGAGCCTGTGACCTTCAGCGCTGGAATACAGGAATGATGATTTTCAATTAAACCGCTAAACCTTCCCAAGAAGGCCTTGCTCATGGCCTTTCATTGTGTTTCTCCTTGAGAAGACACTTCTTGAACATACTCAACAAGACAAATGACGATCAGGTGCACAGATCAAAGACAGCGATACATACAGCATGTGGACATGTGAAAATGAGCAACACGCGGCACAGCTCCATAATGAGGTCACCACGTCCCGTACCGCTGACACTCTGTCCTCTGGACATAACAACCCCAACTTGGACACATTTCTCACATGTTGTTGTTTTTAGTTACTGAACCAATTCTTCTGTAGGATTGAGATCTGTAATAAGGTGAGGTTTGTGGTGTCGATTAGGAAGAGGGGTGGGAGTATTAGGATTTGCGGGTAGAGGCAGGGGGGTTCTGGTAAGGGGAAACAAATTATATGGACTTATATTACTTTTATGTGCTTTTTGGAGCTTGACAGTTACAATTACCATCCTCTCATCCCTCATCCTGGTGTTTCACGGATGAAAACATCCTATGTGTTTGGAGTAGGTGAACTATTCCATTCATATTATTCCTGCTAAAGAACTAATATTTTACATCCTGGGACACTGAAATTCATTTTTATAAAGACATTTGATATTATACATACAAATATTTTTATATTTTTAGGAATAATCAACTTGGTTGTGCAAGTCATTTCAACTTAAATTACATTAAACCGACTTTAAAAAAATCAAGTTGAATTTATATATTTATTAAAATTACTCAACTTTATTTTGATGATATAGCACACCAGTTTGGGCTGAGAAATTACCCCCCAAAAATAATTTAAAATCATTATTGTGTTAAATAAGAAAAGAATTGAACAGACTTTATTTTAAAAAAAGTATTTTTAGAATGAAATATTATATTTGTCAGAATTATTTATTCCTCATACATTGTTGAGGCTACAAACTGCCAGTAGGTGGCGACAAGTCACCATTTTACTGAGTAAATCTTTCAGTCATTCATTCAACCGATTTGTTCAAACAGCTGATTTATTCAGAAACTAAGCAAGTGACTATCTTTATGAATGAGTCACAGCATCATTGGCTCGCTTGATTTGTTAAAAAACTAAAATTAATTCAGTAATGAAAAGCACAATAGTTCTGATGTGGCTTTTTTGGAACTATTATCATTGGAGAAATTGAGCCAAAACAGCATCTGTTTTCGAAATGCATGTTACTGATCTTATTGTGAATGTTTTATACATGCATATGCTGCTCGTTTATTTATTTATTTTTTTAATGACCTTTTAATTTTTAATCAAAATGTCATTTCTCTATCTTTCAGTAAAACGAAAGACCTCTCTCAGGTGATGTATTCAGGACCTTTCCAATAATTTAGTCCTCTTTAATGCCTTCACTGCAAAGTCATGTTCATCTGCTTCCAATTTTAAACACAATGCCCACGTCTCAAGATCGCATCAAAAACTAATGGATAAAACCCTACCCTACATTTAGAAACATTCTGAACTTGAAAAAAAAAAATACAGTGCAATTACATTAAGGTTAGCTCTATTGAAAAGATATGTTGCTATTTCCATTTCATCATGTCACCACTAGGTAAGGATTGTGTTGGTCTTGGTGCACAGGATCTTTTGTTTGGAGGCAGACGAGTTTAGATCTAATTCAGGGTCACACAGGAACTGGACTGAGTGAGATCACAATCCAACCTCCTTTGTGTCCTTGACACCTCACACAACCCCACACTCCAGTCATAAATTACATAAACAGTCTGCTAGATGACAAAAAGATTTTCAGCACACACTGACATTACCTGGTGACCCGCTCTGATCTGCGTCAGGACCTTCTCATAACAAACCTCCTCCATGTCATGCAGCTGCTGGACCTGTGACGAGAACACAACAATTACAAAGACATTTCATATTTCTGACTAAAACATGATTGAAAAATTCATTGTATTTGGCATAGCTTGAGATTTCTTGGCTGCTGGGTACCTTATTTGTAGTCTTGATGCCAACAAAGCTCTGGCCAAGTGGAACAGGACGAAAACGACTGTCAAAGTAGAACAATCCAATGAAAGGGTTCACATGCAGGAAAGACGTCACATCCAAGTAGTTTGGCAGAGTTGCTGAGAGGCCGAGTATGCGAATCATGCTCTGGGTCGACTCCACCTAGAGAAAGATGGATACACGGTTTTGAGTGTATCAGGAATTATCAGGAATTTCGCATTGGGTTTTTCATGCAAATTTCCCGTGTTGACCAACAAAAAGCTGCTCGTTTGAAAGTGATTTCTGTGTAAGCTGTGATTTATATATCGCTACACTACTGACAATAGACAATGAAGCTGCAAAATTTCCCAAAAAATTCACTAATGTGACTTCAACATTAAGAAAAATAAATAAATAAACAAATATATACAACAAGAAAAAAGGAATAAGCACCAACTCCAAGGTAGACATAGCTGATTACAAATAAATACATTAATTTGTTGTTTGTTGTTAACAATAAACCACAAATTATATATATATATATATATATATATATATATATTTTTTTAATTAATGAAATATAAATATATTTAAAATGGGCATTTCCTTCACCTCTTACTCCATCTTGAATTTTCACAAATGCAGTGCTGCCTTAGAATTTCAAATAGGTTTCTATTTCAAATAGGTTTCAAATATTTCAAATAACCTATTTTAAAATAGGTTAACGGCTCAGGGTTATTACCATTAACTAAACCTAAAATTAAAACAAACTAAAACCATAAAAAAAAAAAAAAAGTTAACTGAAATAAAATCATTAAAAACATAAACTTAGCTGGTTGCCAAGGCACCATTTTTTCATTTTCTTTTCATTTAACGTGAAATATTACTAAAACTCTAATAAAACTTAATATAAACTATATATAGATAAAAAAAAGACAATTCCAAAAACACACAACAAAAATACAATTAAAATTAAAAAGAAAACAGAAACTGTAAAAAAAAAAAAAAAAAAAAAAATTCAAAATATTAATAAAAACTATAATAGCATATCAGTGATACTAAAATAACATTGTTAGGGCTACAATGCCAAAAATTGCTATCTAGTAAGTCAGCTGGTTTCGAGTTTCAGAACCACGCTATTTTTACGGGTAACATATGTTCATATTAATTTCGAACGCTGCAGTTATACAATGAATTGCTGGTGACAGTATCTGACAGCTGTCACAGTAATACTTCTTTTGACAAGTATCTCCACTCTCACATTACCAGATGTGCTATTGTGCAGCCAGAATTAAAGTTTTGAAAAATAAACAACTCAAAACTAATGACAGTCACAGTGTCTGAGACAGAGAGAGAGGCGGCTGCGCTATCTGTGCTCCTCCTGCGGTGCGGCTGACAGCTAAGATTGGTAAGGCCTTTAATATGATGCAGTA
>JAFVLL020020100.1:35000-68820 GCA_021397915.2 Tor tambroides | reverse complement strand
TATCTGTACGAAAAAGCAGTACTAGCCATTATTATTGCACAAATCTTAACAACCTCACTAATGTAGTGCTGTTCCAGCAAACGTGATTGTGTCTGACGAATATTTTTTTCTGTTATTCGGATAAAATCGTTATTCGTTTTGAAGCCATTATCCGTGCCTTTCCGAATAAGGTATTCGGCTTCGGGCACATCCCTAATATATATATATATATATATATATATATATATAAAAGACTCGAAGCATCTAAGTATTGCGTCTCAACTTTGTGTAAAGTCTTGTTTTTCTCTTATGACTTTATTTATTTATAACAGTATTTCGTAGTCCTCAAGGCACAGGAGGAGCTAAAGTGACACCTGATGGTTACATTTGATACTCAGGGGAAAATTAGCAATACCATAGCATGACAAATCTGAGAGCTACCACACAACGCTAGCTGCTTCTGGAACCGAGTCGTGATCATGGCTGGGACCAGGCTGGTCCTTGCAAACGCAGCAGTTGGGGAACAGGTTCTGGTCCAAGCTTGAGCTGTGCTTGTGGAAAAACACCTGTGCTTCCCCTGTCTCTAATGGGCTCGCTGGCACACATTTGAAGGACCTAGCCTCTTGTCAGCAATTAGACACCTGTGTGGCTGTGCATAGGCATGCAAAGGACGTTTATAATTTGCAGACGTACCATTTAGCTAGTTTCATCCTTTGTACAGAACGTTCTGATGCTTTCCGAACAAGAGGTCGCATATGCTTCGCCCCCTGGGGATCACTAGCCTAACTAGCCTTGTGTGGTTTCTATATAATGTCAAACACATCTCCAACACAGCTGCCAAAATCCAAACGGTCCCATATGCTGTAACTGGAGCAGTTACAGATGAACCTTGTTGCAGTTCATTTAAATGCTTTGCATTTTCAATGTGGAATTTGAAAAGCCCCTAAGTGCTTCTTCATGGCTCGCACTGGAGCAGTTTCCTCCGTTCTATTCGTCTAAAAGGCTGTGGGGACAAAGTGGATAATACCTTAACTAAGAGCCCTTTAAACTGAAAGCTCGGTAATTAAGTTGCTTTTGTTTTGGCTTTGTTTGTTGCATTTGTTGCTTCTTGCTGTTTTTTGCCTGCTCTCCATTTAGCCCCAGTAAAACCTCGCAGAATGTTCCGTCTGATAATTGAGTTCTGATAATGTTGAATTTTAGCCTATTATAACGGCTGCTGGTGTCTGGAGGTGCTGGATAATTAGTGGCACTGGCTAAGTCTTGGAGATTTTCTCTTACTCTTAGGGTTGGAGAATTTATGATGTTTGTGAGATTTTATATTATATTATATTATATTATATTATATTATTTATTTTTACTTTATAATATCAGGTGTGTTTGGGTAAAAATGAATAAACAAAAATATAAAAATCCTTAAAACAAGATACATTTACTTGAGATTCAAATGAATAAAACTGTTTAAAATATAAATATTTTCAATATAAAAATATTTATAATAATATTCTGATGACGTTTGTGAGATTTTATATTATTTATTTATTTATTTATACTTTATAATATCAGATGTGTTTGGGGAAAAATTAATAAACACAAATATAAAAATCCTTAAAACAAGATACATTTTTTGAGATGCAACTGAATAAAACTGTTTAAAATATAAATATTTTCAATATAAAAAATGTATAATAATATTCTGAATATATATAACCCCTTTCCCTAACCCTACCATAATGCAAATTATTATATTAAATTATTATATTAAATTATAAACAGATAGTATTATTGTAATTATGATACTATTAAATAAAATACTACGGTTACACTTTATTTTAGGTGTCCTTAGTGTAAATATACATCTAAGTACTGAGTAATATTAATTAACTACATGTACTTACTATATGGTTAGGGTTATATGCATGTAATTATGCATGATTTGTTGTTATTATAATAGTAAGTACATGTTACCAAAACCTGTTTTCATAAATGTTACTTTTTCCTAGATTTTAGATTAATGCACTTATAATACCGTATATAATACAATGTAATAAAATGTAACACAATACAAGCTATGAAAACAAGTCCTAATATATTATCCTAATATTTGCATCTCATATTTGTTCAAGAATTTTTAGCAATTTTCCTAAAAAATGACAAAAAAAAAAAAAAAATGCTTATCACGCTTAGGATTACTTGCAGTGCAAACGTATAAGGCTAGAAGTGTGACTGTTTTTGTGTTGTGATCAATAACAGCAATAAATACATCCACAGCACTCTAGCAATGTGACAAGGAGTTTTAGACTTTAAAAATATTATTTTGAGTAATGTGGCTTCATTATGCGTTGGTGTAATCAGTCGGGATCAGTGTTTGGCAGATCATGTGGTTGTGAAGTTGACTTTGATGGCTGCTGGTCATTTTATATTAAAAATAAAGAGGAAGGAAATATGTTTTTTAATGGGAGTGTTATCTTCTGCATACTTGCTGTTTGCCATATGGTTCAAATTTATTAAATAAGTCCCTGGAAATCATTGAAAAACACTGCAAAACAATGACTTGTCTTGCTTTTCAGTGAAATATTCAAACATTCAAGATGCATTTACTTGAGATGCAAAGTGACGTAAGATATTGAGACTTGTTTTCTGAAAAGATTATCAAAATTACACAAATATCTGCCAATGGGGTAAGAAAAAAACAATTATTTTTCCTCTGAGTTAAGTTTATATTTCAGACCCCGATGACAGATATATTTTCTTGTTTTATGTTTCAACTCATTTTGATGCCTTTCTTTGCACAGGTCTATGCATTTTTTATTTTTTTTTGCCATTTTTCCTTTCAAAATGCTTACTGCGGATGTGAAAAACGCAGAAAATTGAACCCGATCCAATTTTTGTATGACGGACAAAAGTTTCGGAGGCAGTGTATAAACGTGATTGACACAATGTGAGGTTGTATTTATTTTTTTAATATGCAACATTTTCAGACAAGAATTCCAGACCTTTACACACTTTACCGAAACTTTCGTCCGTTATAAAAAAATTAGATCAGGTACAGTTTTCTGCCTTTTTCCCATAGCAAGCAATTTTTTTTTGCAAAAAAAAAAACATTTACAGAAATTTCGGACTCAGTGTGTCTTTATTTTGCATCTCAGATAAATGTATCTTGATTTCAGATATTTGTTCAGGAAAACAAGGCAAATACTGGAAAAGAAAATCTTGGACCCCATTGACTTCCATTACGCTCTTAAAGATGCTTCACGATGCCATAGAAGAAGCTTTTTTGTCTAAATGGTTCCATAAAGAACCTTTAACATCTGAAAAAGTTCTTTGTAAGGTTCTTCAGATTATAAAAAGGTAAGAAAGAAATGGTTCTTTAAAGAACCTTTGACTGAATGCTTCTTTGTGGAACCAAAAATGGTTCTTCTATGGCATCGCTGTGAATTTTGTTTATTTTTAAGAGTGCATATGGACAAAATAGTTGAAACTAAGCTTCTATTGCATTTATATTTGTGCAAACTATCCCTTTAAGTCATAAATTAGTAATTCCGTCAGCTTTCTCTCACAGGCATCCCTCTCTAGGTGCCATAAATTGACGTGCATCAGTCTGCAGGAGCGGCAGGTGAAATTATGTGTGAAAAATTCTCGTATTGATTTCACAACTGTCAAAGTTGGAAGGTCAGCAATCATCTTTGGCTGTGACAGGCAGTATCTGTCCACCTGTCTCCAGTGAATGAGTTAGGGACCTCAGGGCAGCAAAGAAATCAGAAAACAACTCTGGAGGGTTGCCATTACCTCAGCATTTACTCAAGTCTGTGAGCTAAATCAATAGCTTTCAGCTAGCCTTGTTCATACTTTTTGTCTAATAAAATCCAGGTGAAATGATGTTTCTACTCCATCTCTCTGGGCTATTTACCTACTTACCGAGGGAATACGTCTTGCCTGATTCCCATCTTAACTCTCATGTGGTATCAGGACCAGCAGACGGGCAAAACAAGCCCATCATTCTTTCACGCAATCACATCCTATAAATAAATGGGCGGCAATTAGAATGAGAAATATGTGTGCATAGTGTTCCCTCTGCGATGGCTGTCACTTTCTGGTCTACTTTCACCTTCATATTCCCTCTCTCGTGTACGTGTGATAGCCGAAGCTTTGTGAAGCTGGCTGTCTGATGAAACGTTGTTTTCGGTAGACACCGTGAGAAGAAAGGGGAAAAGAATGAAGCGCCGCTTTAAGACAGATAATTGCCTGTCAGTCATGTTTTGCACAGAATGAGGGCATTTCAAAGAAGGATCTGGGAGACAGTTGCATGTGGATCTGTAAAAGATGTGAAGCGGTTCATCAGTGTCACCACTGGAAACAATGAGATCTGTCAGTCATTATATTCAGAAATGCAAACATTTTCGGTTCACTGTGTTTGGACAAGGTGTTATTCACATGCTGTGGTTTCACTCTCATTTATCAGGTACACAAGGTCTTTTCTTTTGGATATGGAGTCTGTTTTACTGCAAAAGTGAGGAGATGAGGAGATTTATATTTGGTTTGAATAAATAGGATTGCCTGTTAATTATTAATGTAAAAATACAAAGTAGATTTTTAGTCTGGTAGTTTACGTTATGTTTGTTTAACCAAGAAAATGTGACTGGGATGTGAATTTACATTATAAAAAAAGACCACAAAATATGCTTTCATTGCACAAAAAAAAAAAAAAAAAAAAATCAAAATAATATCAAGTAAATCCTCAAAACAAGGTTAATTTTCTTGAAAAACCACAGTGCATACAACAAACTGTTTTTATACATCATATACAGAAAATGAATGTATTTTGTCGTATTGCACTGGTTAATTTTTATAATTTACTTTAACATTTAAAACAAGTGCAAAAACAAGCTGCCAGTGCAGTAACACAAAATACGCTTATTCACAACAAACAATGAGATCTTAAACATTTTTACAACTCATTTAAATGTATCTTTTTTATTTTTGGGATTTTTAGATATTTTTCTATGGAAAATTAGAGGGGAAAAAAGCTCAGTAAGGTTAAGATTATTTACATTTTCAAGCCCCGAGAATGAGTGCATCATAAAAAAAAAAAAAATAAAAAAAAAAAAATATATATATATAATTTTTTTTCCCCCAAAAATTTTCAGCATAAGTATAAAATAAATCTTCAAAACAAGATTAATTTTCTTGAAAAACCACACTTCATACAACAAAATGATTTTATAGATCGTGTACTGAAAATAAGTGTATTTTGTCTTATTACACTGGCAAATTTTTATAATTTCTTGCAAAAACAAGCTACCTGTGCAGTAACACAAAATACACTTATTCACAAGAAACAATGACATCTTAAACATTTTTGCAACTCATTTAAATGCATGCATGTATGTATCTTTTTTCTCTCTTTTTTTTCTTTTGGGGATTTTTAAATATTTTTTCTATAGAAAATTAGAAGGAAAAAAACTCAGTAAGGTTAAGTTTATTTATATTTTTAAGGCTTGTGAATGAGTGTATCATTAATAAAAAAATGAAAAATAAAAATAAAAAAAATCTGTCATATTTGTGTACAAACATCTAGTAAACTTGTTAAAATAGCACATATTCTAAATTTGAAAAGTTGCATAAGCATCTAATGAATGTTGTTCCAAAAGATGTCACAGTGTTATAGTATGGTATGGTATAGTATAGTATAGCATAGTATAGTATGGTATTATACTGTGGAATATAATTTGCATCAATTCGGACTTTTTCAACAGAAAAAAAAAAAAAAAAAAAAAAAAAATCCATTACATATACATTGTAGGAGTTAATTGAGCTGTATTTAGAGACCAACACATCATAAACACTTGGACATGCTCCTTTGACTTGAACCAGAAAGAAACACTTTAGCATCTAATTTTTTGACATTTTGTACAGTTTCCTCCCTCCTTTCTCTTTCTATTGATCTGGGTGTTGTCAGTATTTTGTGTTTCGCTTCTCTTTACTTTTCCTGCTCTTCTAAGGACAGAAATTTTTGAGCATTTGAAATCATTGAGCATATAATTGGCTTCAATTGTACAAGTCATTTACAAACTCAAGGAACCTTGATGAGCAAATGTTGCCAATTAGCTCAGGATGCAAATGAGCTAAGACAAGCACATGAAGAACACCCTGTTTCCCATTGTGAAGCGAGAGAGATGCTCTCTCGTGGCTTTTTGAAGGACCTCATTTCCAAAAGAGTCCTTCTTGGTAATAGAAAGAGGGAAGGTTGAGGAAAAGACGAAGCCAAACGGATGACACTGACTCTAGAGGACAGCCGTGGAGCAAATCTGAGTAAGGCTCTATCTGTGGAACATCACAAGATACCATCAAACCAAAGTGTGAAATGAAGGCTGAAGATGTGGGTTGTGTTGTTTTTCTGTTAGCGCTTAATCAGTGTCTAGCTGTACATTTGAGGAGAAGGTATAGATGTTACAGACATGAAGAGGGTTATACTTTGAAATATAATGCTCCTTGTACCCTACACTCTTAAACAGAAAGGTGCTTCAGAGTTTCTTCAAGCGATGCCATAGAAGAACCATTTGTGACTCTGGAGCACAAAACTAGTCACAAGTATATTTGTAGCAATAACCAGAAATACATTGTATGGGCCAAAATGATATTAAGAAAAATCATTAAGATGTTAAATAAAGATCACGTTCCATGAAGATATTTTGTAAATTTCCTACCATAAATATATCAAAACATTTTTGATTAGTAATATGCATTGCTAAGAACTTCATTTGAACAACTTTAAAGGCGATTTTCTCAATATTTAGATTTTTTTGCACCCTCAGATTCCAGATTTTCAAATAGTTGCATCTCAGCCAAATATTGTCCTATCCTAACAAACCATACATCAATGGAAAGATTATTTATTCAGCTTTTATATGATGTAGAAATCATAAACAGAGATGGAAATACAATTTTTAAATACATGAATTATGTTCCCATCGTTGTTGCCACAGATTTGGAAGTGCATTTTTCTGTTCTAAAGAAGGGGGTGCCAATACTTTTGTCTATATAGTGTATGTACAAGTCATTGGTGTTTGGTGATGAGTTTTTGGCTCAAGGTCTGCATTTACAGTCACACCAGAGCCAGTGTTCAACTGGGATTAGGACTTGGTTTTATGCAGACCAGTCAAGTTCTTCCACACTGACTCAATCAATCATTTTCTTTTTGAACCTTGTCTTATACACAGAGGCATTGTCATGTTAGAATAGAAAAGGGTCCTGTCCAAACTGTTGCTATAATATTAGAAGCACACAATTTCCTAGAATATCATTATATGCTTTAACATTAAGATTTATACTCACAGAAATTACTAAAGTAGGCAAACCTGTTCATTAGAAGGGGACGACCCAATACATTTGGCAATATAGTGTATATTTATAGGAACATTTCAGCAGGTTGAAGGTAATTCATGTTAATGCAGAGAATAATTAATTGTTTTTTTTTTTTTTTTAAAGAAATGCCAGCCCTAAACTATAGTAATAACCTGCATTCTCATGAGAAACTGTCTGTATGTAGGTACGCTGAACACTAACCGGAAACTCCCGAGCCGTAATGAGTCGAACGCAGAAGTAATTGTGCAAGTAGTCCATTGACCCTTATGACTGGTTTTGTGCTCACATGTTTGGTTCCACAAAGAAGCTTTCAGTCAAAGAACCATCTCTTTCTTACCTTTTTATAATCTGAAGAACCTTCTTTCGCCACAAAGAACCTTTAGTGAAACAGAAGGCTTCTTCAGATGTTCTTTATGGAAATATTTAGACAAAAAAGCTGCTTCTATGGCATCACGAAGCACCTTTATTTTTAAGAGTGTAATGACAAAAAAGGAAGAGGCAGGTTAAAACAGGACGAGAGCCCTGCGGTGGCACCTACATGTGTTGTTTTTATACACAGCGGTGCTGTCTGGATAAACATGTCACAGAAATTCAGGCGGAAGAGGAGCGTTTCGGAGCGTGGAGAGGAGAATGAGAAAAAGGGAGGTGGTAATTAGCGTTGAGTGATGCAGATGCTCCCTTTTTCTGATCTGTTTCTTTTTCTTCCCGTGATGGGTCGTATTTCACCTAATCATAAGAAAAAGGAATTATGTCTTGCATGACAAAAACAGAAACATATTTTCAGGGCCATTAAGATTTGTGCCTTTTTTTTCATTATGATTAAGCCCATTTCGCTTCCGTTACTGTAATGTGTCCAGACCTTTTTTTGTACTTTTTGTTCTCATTGATGATCCATTAGTAATGATTATTATTTTTACTGTGGTACTTTTATTTATAAAATACATTTTAATTTAATTTAATTTAATTTAATTTTATTTTATTTTGTTAGTTAGTTTTTTTTCTTTCTATTTTTATTTAATTTTAATTTTTTATTCTTGTGTTTTTGTTTTGCTTAGCTTTATTTTTTTGTTTGTTTGTTTTTTTTTGTTTAGTTTTGTTTTTTGTACCACTACATTAGCTCAACCAGTCAAGTTTTATTTATTTATTTATTTATTTTTTATTTAATATTTGTATTCTTGTGTTTTTGTTTTGCTTAGCTTTATTTGTGTTTTTGTTTTATTTTTATTTTTTGTTTGTTTTGTTTTGTTTTTTGCTTTGTTCCTCTGCCACAGCTATATTAACTTAACCAGTCAAGTTTTTGTTTGATTTTGCTATTTTGTATTTTTATTTTAATTTCATTTCATTTTCCTGCCTCAGTCTGTGCATGCATCCAGTGGTGAGGATCGGGAGTGTCAGTGAAACCTTTTTAAACCTGTTTAAATCATCATTGTTGCATTTCTGAACAGTGATGCTATATGGCGCAGAAATGACACACTTTACTTTTAAGCAAAACGCTTTTCTTTCTTTTGATTTTGACGTGAAATACAACTCAAACCTGTTCTTGACAGGCTTCGTGAGAATCACACCTCATCTCCCTCTCTATCGCTGTCAGCATCTGTATCTTTCCTCTTTCACTTGCTTTATTTCTCAGAGAGGTCGCCAGTGCAGCAGGTGATGTGTGTTTGGGGTAATGAGGCTTGGGAGATACAGCGCTAGAACACAGACTTTCATTAGGACTTTGAAAAGGGCAGAGGAAATCTGTGAAAGGACCATCTCTGGTTTGAGGTGGCTGACAAATTCTGCTCGTGCAGAGCTAGGCACGACGAGGATATATATACACCATACTGCAGTAGATATCTAACATATCTGTTTTATAATACGAAGTGTTTATTTACAATAAGTGCAAATAGGTTGCCTTGTTGGCAGAGGCTATTTACTCTA
Source organism: Tor tambroides (assembly GCA_021397915.2). Classification (NCBI taxonomy): domain Eukaryota; kingdom Metazoa; phylum Chordata; class Actinopteri; order Cypriniformes; family Cyprinidae; genus Tor; species Tor tambroides. The sequence continues at coordinate 59,559 of JAFVLL020020100.1, read as the reverse complement.
ACTCTGTCCACCAAGGTGTGATTGGGCTGGTCAACACTACAAAAGACGCTCATTAGACATTGATGCAGTCAACCCAAGTTCAAAACCATCTTTTTTTTCCCCCCACCCTTTTCAAATCTCATATCACATTAGAAAGGCATTTATTTTCAATAAAATTGCTGGAAATAATCAAAAAGTTGAAAATAAAGTATCGGGTAAAGTTAGGGTAGGTGTAGAGAGGACTTTATTGTCCCAATAAGGTGGCATCCATTTAGTAATTTTAATTAAAATGATAATTTACACTCAGTACGTTATTACTGCGTACTGTTTTATGATGTACTACAACACTGTAAATAGAATCTATAACTATTTGGACTTTAATTAAAAAAATACTGCTATTTTCACTTAGTGTTAATACTATCTATCACTATTTACATTTAGTGCAAATAGCCGCTGCCTTTATATTATTGTTTTGTGTGTGTGTGTGTGTGTGTGTGTGTGTGTGAGAGTTTGTGTGTTTGTGTGTGTGATAGAGAGTTTGTGTGTTTGTGTGTGTGTGTTTGTGTGTGTGTGTGTGTGTGTGTGTGTGTGTGTGTGTGTGTGTGTTAAAAGCTGTTTTTGCACTCTTGACTACAAGGAAAACCGGCTCTGAGTTGGCAGCCCTGGCCTCTAATTTTCATGACAACCGTGAATTAGACTGACATCATGCAGACTGGTCAACAAGTCTTTCTTAATAAGCTCTTGTTGTTAATGTTAACATTAATTCAACCCAAGGCTGATTCATTTAAATCTAATTCTTAGCATTAATGCAATCCAATTCTGTCATATTTTGATGGAATCTGGCTGCATTTTATTGGTTCTGAATGGCTGTAAGTCTGTCACGATGTGTGCGAGTGGGCAGGAGGAGAGCGTGTTATTGAATGGCTGGAGTTACAGTTGACGAGTTACAGAGACACGATTGTGCGGGCGGGCAGATTTTATCACTTCCAGCTGAACAAAGACGTAAATAAAGGGAGAGAGAGAGAGTGTGTTCTCCTAATCTCGATCTTATCTGTTGCAGATTCATTATTGGGGAGGTTTCAGGCAGGCTTCCCCATGCTGTTATTTTGCCCCTCGTAATCATTTGCATTTATGCATTTGGCAAGGCGTCTTCATTGCATCTGGCATGCATTCAAGATATACATTTTATCAGTCAAGCGTGTGGTTTTAGCTTTACTACTGCCATGCTCTATGGAATGATCTATAGGGGTGTTTCGAATAGTGAACTTGCATTGTTTAAAAAGAGACAGTGGCTTCTATGTAGCAGTTAAAGATGACATGAAAGCAGACTGTACTGTGTTTGCGTGCTTAATAAATGTTTCTGTTTCATCAACTTAATCCACTTTATTAAAGACCTGTTGTAACGCAGTTGTTCTGGTCATGTCACTCACTTAATAACTTCATACTTAATAAAACCAATCAATATTTCATGTCCACTTAATTATTTATTTAATGAGTGGCCGAATAATAAATGTAACAAGCAGGATAAATACAGCCAGCCAATCAATAATGTAATCGAGCAGAAAATGCAGAAAGTGCAAGACTGTGCTGGGCTGTATTTCAGAATTTATTTTGTGTTTCAGCTTTTATTTTATTTTTATTGAATTGAATTGAATTGAATGGAATTGAATTTTATTTTATTTTATTTTTTATTTTATTTTATGTTCTTAATGATTTATTTTTTGATAATAATTTTTATTATTTATAATAATGTCATTTAATTTTATTGTAACTTATTTTTTAGTATTTCTCATTTTATTTATTTATTTATTTACTTACACTTATCTATCTATCTATCTATCTATCTATCTATCTATCTATCTAATCTTAAAATTTTATTTTATTTTATGTGTCTGGACATTTTGTTTCATTTTATCTTTCTCTCTGAAGCTTCTAGTTATGTAAGTTTAATACATTGCAGAATGTCATGTGATGTTGATATTAAGATATTAACATAAGACTGTAATAAATGTATATAATTTGTATGTCCAAAACATAAACCCTGTTACTGTAACTAACTTGAAATATGATATCTGGCTATATCTATATTCTATAACCGTAATTCATCAATATCCATTAAACTGAATAAGCAACAAAACTGCAAAAGAGTGAAACCCTTATCTTCAATCCCATGCATATTCAAGAAAATGAATGCAATGCACCACCAGCAACAACTGAACATGCCCCTGGAGGACTCCTTCAGCTTAGTTTCAAATCTCACTGTTTTCTGGCATGTCTGTTAAATGCTGGAGAAGTCAGAATTATGAAAGCAGAAGGATCAGGCATTGCTTCTGTCAATCTCTATAGTGCCCCAAGGCCTAGCGATAGCGGCCCACACAGAGAGAATTTATCAGCCTTCTGCACTCGTTAGAAAATAAAAGTCAGGAGTTTTGCCTGCCTTTGATCGCAGCTGTTGGATAATAATTGTAATCTGTCAGTTCCACAAAAACGTCAAAGCTTTTTGCTGCAAAAACACTATCGATAAACAACATCTCATCTCATATAAAAGAAATACAATAGCAGAGATCCTTCATAATGACAATTTCGATACTTTGACAGTACGTTGTTGTTCAGACACCATTGTAATTCCTGGAAATGCAACCCAGGCTTATTGGAAATACGTGCCTCTACATACATTTCTGCAACCCCGTAATTATGTACCTTACTGCACGTTTCGCGGCAGTTTCAAAATGAAATGTCCAGAGAGTGGCGCTAAAACACACGTTTAATACGTGACCGTGGCACGTTTTTATTACGTTGGTACAGGCACATATTGCAGCGTTTTTATTATGCTGATTGAGGTATGTTTTGCGGCCGTTCAGAATTCAAATATCTGGTGAGTGTGCTAAAGATTAATGCTCTATCATGTTGGAAATATCCCCTACACCAAACCCAAACCTACGCGATAGTGTTAACAAATGCAAAAGTAATATAAAAACGTTTTCGCTGATGCAGCCATGCTATTTTAACTTCCTTATGAGCTGATTTGAGCTGTTTAGTCGAACCGTAGTTTCACGGGGATTCGTACCGGAGCTCTTCATCACCTAAGTGCAACGCCGTATCGCATGAGCTACCGAGTAAACCTACTGGATTAGAAAACTCATGCATATGAAGCTATATCTGTGACAACAATGTTCAAAAGTATCAGTTTTCAAATCGTGCAGGATGTTAAAATTGTTTTGAAGTTATAACATAACATTCTGTAACTAATTGTGTGAAAATTAGCCTTTATTAATCAAAAATATACCTGTAAATCATACTTTTGTGTGAAAAGGAATAAAAGTTGTCTGAGTTTTACTGCCTCTAGTGTTCATTTCAACTGGAAACTGCAGCAATTTGTATGTATAGGTATGTTTTTTTCAGTTTTACAGAAATGTATGAAGAGGCACATATTTCCAATGAACCTGGGTTGTGGAAATGGCCCTGAAAATTAAAGGCAAAGTGGCTTTTTTTTCTTTCCATCTATTTTGAAACCATTTAATTGATCTACTAAATCCTAGACTTGTGTAGTAGAACATGTTTTTGCTTTTGCTGTAATGAGTTTGAGAAGTAAGTGTAAATCAATGATGAGTTGAACCTCTGACAGTGGAAGTCCTTCTTGTTCTCATCATTAGCCTTTGTCCCATCTGCAAGAGCCGACTCTCACACCTGCGGACGCTAACACTCGTCGAAAACAGCCCTCTCCGCTATTGATCTAGTCGCTCTCTGTAATTGGCTCTTCGCTTTTCACTGCACTGTTTGCATGCCACGCGCCAGATGTGAAGCATGAAACATCTGCTGAAACAGAACTGACGTAAAAATAAAAGCCACTCAGGCCATTGATTTCCGAGGAAACGTTTCCTGCAAAATAAGAATGGTGGCACGATTTGGTCTTTTCATTTGGGGTTTAACATGCATTTTCATGTCAGTTTAACACGTTTCTGGTCCAGAATTCAGCAGTGCATGAAGGAGAGTCCACTAGGAGTAGAAATATTTGGTCACACTTTATTGTAAGGCCTAATTCTTGCTATTAAGAAATCATTAACTATGACTTTTGCCTCAATAAAAACCTAATTTGCTGCTTATTACAGTTGTTTTTTTACAGTCACTACAACACATTTGTCAATACTAAAGTCACTTTTTCAAAACTCTTCACACAGTTCTCCTAACCATCTTTCAGCTTCAGCAGTTCATTTCACATTCAAAACACACTAAAACTACCAAAACAATGTCTCAAATCATGTCATTCTTCCAGAACTCTAGCAAAGGTTTTCACCAAACAAACACATTTTATCACTCATAACACAACAGGTGGCATTATACAATGATTTCTTTTGTAAAATTTACAAAACAAGAATGATACTCTCTACTGTTTATAATTCACTGCAGTATATGCTCCATGTTTACATTACAGTACACAATTATTCCTGCGTTTTCTCCTTTTGTACAGATGGTAATGAAAGTGAAAGACTAACACTTGTGAAGATGTTCAGCTACATGCAACTGCTTTGATAGTATTTGATTTTTTACATTCAGAATATTTTTCTATATCATATTACTGTAGAAATGTTGCAAATTTCTTATTCATTTTTGTACTCCGCTAGTTTTTGAACTTAATTTAACAGTTTTGAAAACGTATGTAAACGTGCAAATTGTCTTGTATAGCACATAAAGTTTTGGTGGTGTTTGTGTCGAAGTGAGAAAATAATTGATTAATTAATTTGACAGATGTAATCAATGAATGTATTTTATGCCAAAGCAATGATTAATGATTCACAGCTTACACAGTTTCTAATAAGCAACTAGTTAATAGTGAGAATTGGTCTCTATACTAAAGTATTACCAAATACTTTATATTGATAATAGATCAATACCTTGTTATTTATTTATTTATTTTGTTATTTTATATATATATATATATATATATATATATATATATATATATATATATATATATATATATATATATATTATTATTATTATTTATTTTATTTATTTATTTATTTATTTTTCATTTGTAGTTAGTTATTTGGTTATTTCTTCATTCATGTCTTTTTAATATGCATTGTACTATTTATATGTATTTTTTAAATTATATCAATTATATTCATAGCTTCTGAATGCTTCTGAATTTGCATTTTTTTATAAAAATAATTTAATGTACCTATTTATATATAATTGAATATATATATATATATATATATATATATATATATATATATATATATATATAATTAGATTATTAAAAACGTTATTTTTTAATTATTATATTACTACTGTACATTTATTATTTCACCCGACTTGCTCTGAATGGTTGTTTGAATTTATTTTTATTTTATTTTATTTTATTTTATTTTATTTTTTTATTTTTATTTTATTTTATTGTAGTTTATTTTTAATTTTTAAAATTTTTAATTGTATTTTTTAATTGTATTTTTTATTTTATTTTATTTTATTTTATTTTATTTTATTTTATTTTATTTTATTTTATTTTATTTTATTTTATTTTTTCGGTGTAAATTCCATGGTTACTTCTAGAAAGTATCAGTATTTAAAAAGCCACCCAGAGAACTTGACCATTCACTGCGAATTATTGTCACGATGACATCATACAAAATGAGTAAAACAGTGCTGCAAAAGTGCCATCCAAGGGCAAGAGGAACATTGGCAGCTATGTTTTTTGACAGCTAGAACACTATATCTCTCAAAGTTAGCTTTACAATGTCATAACAGTAATACAGATGACAGCCACAGTCAGGAGGAGATAGGGAGATAGTGAAGCAACAGGAGAACAATCATTGCGATTCCTGAAGGGTCTATTTTTCAAAGTGCAACTCTCCCCTCCTGTGACTTGAGACGGACGGATCTCAGCGGGTGGACAGGATACATAATGACTGGAGGCACTTATATCAGGGAGCTATCAGCACCACCACACATGGCCGTGGGAACTAGGGTACTTCATTTCTGTGATAGCACACATTATTTAAAAAAAAAAAAAAATCTAAACATTAAATTAGTTTCATATTAAGATGACCTACAGTGGCCGAGAGAGATATATAGCACCACTGCCTGAACCTGTTAAGCCCCTTTAAAGGTCCTTTACGAGCCAAAGAACCACTGTTGGAGCTGTTTAGCACCATTTTTGTTGAAGAAATAAAATGTGATATGACACCTCTATGGGTTCTACATAGCACCATTTGACAAAGGTACAGCAATTTAAAGATATGGTGCTTTATAGCACCAAACGTGGTTCCCCTATGATTACAAGCTAAGAACCACTTTTAGTACTGTGACCCTGGACCACAAAACCAGTCATAAGGGCCAATTTTTCAAAATTGTGATTTATACATCATCTGAAAGCTGAATAAATAAGCTTTCCACGGATGTAGGGTTTGTTAGGATAGGACAATATTTGCAACTATTTGAAAATCTGGAATCTGAGGGTGCAAAAAAATCAAAATATTGAGAAAATCACCTTTAAAGTTGTCCAAATGAAGTTCTTAGCAATGCATATTACTAATCAAAAATTAAGTTTTGATCTATTTACAGTAGGAAATTGACAAAATATCTTCATGGAACATGATCTTTACTTAATATCCTAATGATTTTTGGTATAAAAGAAAAATGGATCATTTTGACCCATACAATGTATTTTTGGCTATTGCTACAAATATATACCTGTGCTACTTAAGACTGGTTTTGTGCTCCAGGGTCACGTATAGCACCATTTTTCTTTAGAGCGAACAGCTGGGTTAAAGTGGGGAGGGGTGTATAGTTTCAGCGGTCAGTGAGATTGACCCAGCCACTAACCCAACAGCTGGGTTACACAAAAACGACCCAACACTGGAAAAATAATCCAACATAATGACCCAACAGGCATAACCCAGCAACTGGGTTAAAAAATAACCCTCCCTGCAGCTATGCCACCCAAAGCTTCTGTGGGATCTGGACAGATAACCAAAAGATCTGCGGCTTGTCATGCATTAATAGCGGCGCACCACTGATGCTGGCGCGCGGTAAATCCTGCTCCGGAAAACAGAATCTAGGCGAGGAAACGGGAGCCATGACTCTTCAAACCCTCGCGCGCGTGACGCATGTCCTCTGCGCGCAATACAAGCCCTGGCGTGCATTATATCATTCCCCACATGCTCGGCGCTCAATCATTCTCACCTGCTCGCGCAAACACTTTTGGCAAGTGGGCTGGGCGGGGCTTGCTGGTTTAATTGTTACCTCAAATGTCATTGGTTATTCCCCTTTTCATATATATGTATGAAAGTTGGTCAGTGCCTCCTGAAGAAAACATGAACCTGGCAATCTGTACATCCTCCAGTCCTTGGTCTCCCTTGACCCTGATGTAAGGAAGAAAAAAAAGCTATACATTTCCAGAAAAAAAAAAAAAAATCTAATGTTTTTCTTTACAGCACTTGCCTTGACAGTATGCCAAATTTCTGGATTGCTTCTGAGAAGAATTGGTATGATGTCGAGGCCCAGTTGTTATTTGCTGCATTCAAGTACACGACCTGCAAATACAAAGGAAAAAAGAATGCATCAAAAATAAAATAAGTAAATACATTGGAATTGAATGTGTTACAAGCTTCTTTTCAATAAACAGGAATCAATTTTCATATACATCATAGTGAATGGACTGATATTGATGGCAGATGACTAGTAACACAGTAAATCAATTGTAAACATGGTGAAACCTGTATTTTATAGGAACACAGACTAAACAAACCTTCATATATTACGATGTATCTATTTACAAAATTAAAGATAAAACACTTTTTGAAAACTTTGCTGTCATTCCTTTAGCTTTATATGTATGTATGTGTGTATATATATATATATATATGTGTGTGTGTGTGTATATATATATATATATATAGGCTATATATGTATGTGTGGGTGGGTGGGTGTCTGTGTGCATCATTACAGTCTATAAAAAGGGTTCAAATGTGTATCTCTTATTATCACAAGACTGCAATCACTAGTAATCAGAAGAGTTCCTGTTAATGAAGATTGGGAAAGATCTACTCTATGATCAATTACATTAAATTACATTAAAAATAGACAACAATAAATAAGTAAAGCAAATTAAAATATTAACTCACATGTAGCCTAGTACTAGTGAAACCATGTGTCAGTTAAGTGAATTATGAATTATCTTATAGCAGGCGTCCAATACTGACTTCAGGAAAAGAGAATAACCATTGACAGGTAACAATTAAACCTTAAGCCCATTGACTGACAAAAATAAAAGTGTTTGCGGCAAGTGAGAAAGGTGGTAACGAGCATAATGAGATGATGCAGGAGTTTGAAATGAGCTGCTGACTCCCTAGTTTCCTCGCGTCTAGATCTGTTTTCCTCTCGCGGAAGTGATTTACCGCGCGCGCCAGCATCAGTGGTGCGCTCGCTTATTAATGGCATAGATTTGCCGCCATAAGATCGGCCCTCCTAAGCAGACAGGGAGTTCGGGGGCGATGGCCATAACTGAAGTGGCTGTTGACTCCCGCTGGATGCTGGAAAAGATGTTTGCATTTCTTCTCTCTCTCTCCTCGCTGTCAAGACAGTGCTGAGGATGAAAGCCCATTTGCTCAGGATTAGAGGAGATCTGTTGCTTCATCTACTTTTCTTTTGTTCAAAACAGGAAAAGGCGAATCAATTTATCTGTGCGATATTCTGGGGCCGATTGAAACCCGCTGGCTCCTGGGCTGTTTCTACTACAGGGGTAACCTCCGAAAAACAAGGCATTAGGAGAGGACATATATCATTTATTTCTAATGCTGGCCAAGGCTTTGAAATGGCCCCTTGCAGCAAAACCCCGTGATTATAGGTTAAGGGGTTGCAGAGGAAATGTTGCTGCAATCACTTCAAAAGAAGGTCAGGATTTCGGATACTCTTCCATGAAATAGAAATGCCCTGCATTTATCAGTAATGCCCTTTCGAGACACCATCGAGATTATTCAGAAAGGTTTGTACACAGCTCCCAGCGTCTGCTGTGAAGTTCCCCAAGTGTACTATTCAGCTTTCCCTGTGGGGGGAAAAAAAAAAAAAACTTAAATATTTAATAATAATAATAAAAAAAAATGACCATTAAATCAGAATATTAGAATGATTTCTGAAGGATCATGTGACTGGAGTAATGATGCTAAAAATTCAGCTTTGATCACAGGAATAAATTACATTTTAAAACATATTCAAATAGAAAACAGTTATTTTAAATAGTAAAAATATTCTAAATTTTACTGTTTTGCTGTACTTTGGATCAAATAAATGCAGGCTTTGTGAAAAAAAAAAATACTGTTCAAAAACTTTAGACTGGTTGTGTACAGTTGTATATTATATCATATATTACTTAAATTATATAGTATATTAATGTTGTCAAAACAGTATTTATTTAGTAGTAGTAGTAGTAGAGAAGTAGTAATAATAGTTTATTATTAATATTAATATTTACCAAATATTTGTGTTCTTAATAGTAGCAGTATTATTATTATTATTATTATTATTAATAAAATTAGTTAATAATAATAATAATAATAATAACTAATTTTTACTAGTATTTATAAAATATATTTATAATTATTTTTATAAAGTTTTTGTTCTCTTATAGTTGTATATTATAAATATATAATATATTAATGATATTAGTAATGTTTAATTATTAATAATATCAATTTATTTTATTTTATAAATATATTATTTTACAAATTGTAATAGTCAGTGTTTATGTTGATTATTATTAATAATGTGAGGTGAGTTTGTTTGTGCTTCATGCCTAGTTGTTTTTACCTTCAAATAATTTTCAGTCTACTGTATTGTAATGCGTGTAACTTTATTATTTATTATTTGGGTGGCCAATCAGCTTTCGTCCCATGTCAGCCCCAAACACACTGATGTACTACCAAGTGAAACCTTAGACCGAAACATCACACAACGACTGGTAAAACACGACTGCCATCAACAAATATGACAAAATGAAAGGTGAACCCATCACAGTCAAGAGAAAGGACACAATGAGCTGTATCTACACAAGAGTATTACATCTAATTCAGTCACTGGCTCCTCTGGTCCACATTTTGATGCATTTCTGCCAGAGGTGTCCATTATGATTCAGTTGAACTGCATAATGCCATGAATATAGATTTGTCCATCTGCCTGCCCGTAATATCTTGATTTTGGGATAATTGCATTGCAGTAGGTTCAGGAGTCTGTCGTAACATTTGTTTCAAGAACAGTGCATTGCATTGTGAGAGTAAAATGGATTTTTCATTGCGTTTCAATGAAGGTAACATATGAGTATGACTCTCATTTTACAGTTGAGATCAAAAGTTTACATCCCCCTTGCAGAATCTACAAAATGTTAATTATTTTACCAAAATAAGAGGGATCATACAAAATGCATGTTATTGTTTATTTAGTACTGAGCTGAATAAGATATTTCACATCAAAGACGTTTACATATAGTCCACAAGAGAAAATTATAGTTGAATTTATAAAAATAAACTTGATCAAAAGTTTTCATCCCCTTGATTGTTAATACTGTGTTGTTAGCTGAATGTTTTTTGTTTAGTGATAGTTGTTCATGAGTCTCTTGTTAAACTGCCTGCTGTTCTTCAGAAAAATCCTTCAAATTCTGTGGTTTTTCAGCATTTTTGTGTATTTGAACCCTTTTCATCAATGACTGTATGATTTTGAGATCCATCTTTTCACACTGAGGACAACTGAGGGACTCATGAAACTATTACAGAAGCTTCAAACACTCACTGATGCTCCAGAAGAAAAACATGCATTAAGAGCCGGGGGTGAAAACTTTTGAACGGAATGAAGATGTGTACATTTTTTTTTTCTTTTTTTTTTTTCATTTAGTATTGCCCTTCAGAGGCAGAGTTCAATTTACCCAGTTCAAAAAGTTTCAAATAGTAGCTGGATACTTAAGTTGCTTTTAAAATTATTTGAATGTCTTTGCATTAAATAACAAAATTGTGAACAAAATATACACTAAATATTAAAATATTAAACCTTTATTTACATCTGGGATTAACGTGAATTAGAAATTACATATTTTATTATACACATGTATGAACTGTATGAAATAAGGAAAGCATGAAATAATATTAATAATTTTGTTTTTAAATAAAAGCTTTATTATTATTATTATTATTTGACCATGGACTACACAACCAGTCATAAGGGTCAGTTTTTTGAAAGTGAGATTTATATATCATCTGCTGAATAAATAATCTTTCCATTGATGTATGGTTTGTTAGGATAGGACAATATTTGGCTGAGATACAACTATTTGAAAATCTGGAATCTGAGGGTGCAAAAAAATCTAAATATTGAGAAAATCTCCTTTAAAGTTGTTCAAATGAAGTTCTTAGCAATGCATATTACTAATCAAAAATGAAGTTTTGATATATTTATGGTAGCAAATTTAGAAAATATCTTCATATAGCATGATCTTAACTTAATATCCTAATGATTTTTGGCATAAATGAAAAATGGATAATTTTGACCCATACAATGTATTTTTGGCTATTTCTACAAACATACCTGTGCTACTTAAGACTGCTTTTGTGCTCCAGGGTCACAAATATTGTTTTTGATAAATTGTTACAAATGGTAAATAATAATCATAATCATAAAAATAATCATAATATTTTAAGTGTGACATCTATAGGTGTTCACATACTCTTTGAGGCCACTGTATTTTCCAGACTGCAGATTGGACATGAAGGCCTGCTGAGGGAGAGCAGGGACGCAGAAGTACATCTGAAGGTGTAGAGCGATTTGTTTGTCTGTTTGCTGTCGTCTCAACGCCTTGCTCTGTCGTAGTACTGACATCACTCTCCGGCTCTCTCGCTCGTGAGTAAACCAATTACGACGAGGCGAGAGGAGGGCCATGCAAAGGTCGTGTCAATCTCAGCACCCTGATGGCTTTGAAATGAAAAACCTTGACCTGTCTCAACAGTTTAGTGTCAGCTCTTGATTGTTCAGTCTGGCCATTTTGGCTCCTTGAAACAGGCCGCAGTGGACAGAGCAATCAGCACAACTCAGACTGCTTTTATTTTTGGAGGCGGACACTAACTAAGAACATTGACTTCAGTACTGTACTTAAGTACACTTTTTGAGTATTATTTTTCCTGGAAACTTGTGACTTTAACTTCCCTACATTTGAAAGACAAATATCATATTTTCACTCATTTCTCTCAAGGTCCTCGAAGTAGAAAGTCGTTACTATGTAGCAGCTTTGAAAGTCAGTGGGTGATTTATTTATTTATTTTTTTTTTTTCTTCTCTAAAAACTTCTAACTTTCTTTTTTTAAGACAGTCTATCAGTAATCTCTCTTGTAGGGTTACGTGATGTGATTTGCCAGCATTTTTTGAACACTGACCAGTTGCAAATGTGATATTTCTATATTCCCAATTCAATAAGGTAATATTGTGGTATACATTAGACACAATATTGTCTGATTTTGCAAAATTGTGTTAATGAAAATATTACCTATAAAGCCACAGAAGAGCTGTCTCCTAATGAAACAGGTGTTTGACTTGACACTAATGTGCATGACATCAAAGTACCACACAATTTGAAATGTTTGTTTTGATGTCACATAAATCTGTTGCTGTTTTGCTTTTTTGTTAAAGCAGTGTTGCTGTTGTAAAGTTACATAGCTATAGTTGTGTTGCTGGGTTTTAAAGGAATGAATTTTTTTTGGGTTGTTTTTTTTTTTTTTTTCTTATCTGTATTTACATCAATTTCACTATCCACTCAGTTCAAATGTGACCCTAGACCACAAAACCAGTCATAAGGGTCAATTTTTTGAAATTGAGATTTATACATCTGAAAGCTGAATAAATAATCTTTCCATTGATGTATGGTTTGTTAGGATAGGACAATATTACAACTATTTGAAAATCTGGAATCTGAGGGTGCAAAAAAATCCAAATCTTGAGAAAATCTCCTTTAAAGTTGTTCAAATGAAGTTCTTAGCAATGCATATTACTAATCAAAAATTAAGTTTTGATATATTTACAGTAGGAAATTTACAAAATATCTTAATGGAACATGATCTTTACTTAATATCCTAATGATTTTTGGCATAAAAGAAAAATCGTTCATTTTGACCCATACAATGCATTTTTGGCTATTGCTACAAATATACCCCAGCGACTTAAGACTGCTTTTGTGATCCAGAGTCAATGGCTACACTTTTTCTTTGGTTCATTTCTATAGATTTTTAACATTCTAAAAGCTCTTCATTACAAAGATACTACAAGCTGGTCAGTGTAATCATAGGTGTCATGTATTGTAAGTTGCTTCAGCAGTATTACAAGTATTACATACAACAATAATAAAATTGCATTGACGTAAAAAAAAGAAATTCACTTTTGGTACTTAAGTACTTTTAAAAGCAAGTACTTAAGTGAAAATCTGTCTATAGATCTTTCACTTGTATTGGAGTAATATTTGACCAGCAGTATCTGTACTTTCACTCAAGTAACTGAGTTGTGTACTTTGTCCAACTCTGTTTATTTAAAAAAAAAAGCTGATATTTACATATTCCTGTAGTTTCAGAAGCAGCTTTAGGTGAAAAATGACATCCCATGAGGACGCTTGTGCATGCCAATACACACAAATAAGTGCTCACACCTTATGAAGGTTGAATTCTGTTTCCTTTTTACCGCTGACAAGAGGAAGGACATGTTATCACAGCTTTTCTTGGGATTAGCAGGCTTTATCTAACGATGCATAATGAATCGCATTTATCTGTCCCTGTTGCTTTAATCAACACTCAAAGCATTGTGGGAAGAAAAAGCAATCCGAAGGGAACAGGTTCATAGTGGCACCTTATCTTGAAATGAGCTATTTTGTGGCTCATTGTGAAAGCAGGCTATGAATTAACTATGCGGACATTGACCATGCACTACTTCATCGTTTAGTCAGTGCTTATTCATTTAGGATTGAAATCGAGACATATGCATTATTTTGCTAAAACGCTTTGCAAAAGGATGATACGGAGTACTATGCACTAAATGAAACTGTCTGATTGCATTTAGGATCCATATATTAGATCCTTTCTAAAAGAATTTAGTTTTGTCTTAGCATTCCTACAGTAGTAGTTTCTATTATTATTATTATTATTATTATTATTATTATTAAATATTTTATTATTATATAAATATCATGTGTTTATATAATACTAAAATATTTATATAATAAAATATTTATATAATAATATTTATATAATTTATATAATTATATAAACACATGATATTTATACAATAATATTTTATTATTATATAAATATCATGTGTTTCTAAACGATAATTACAATTATTCTTATATTCATTATTCTTATTCTTAATAAAAAATAAATAGTTTATGAATGATAAATCATAATTAAAATTTGTCTTATTTTTTTATTTTTATTACTTATCATATTTATTATTGTCATTGTTTTTCTTACATTTTAGAACTTCATTCTTATATATATTATTACCTATAAGAGGTTGTTATTTGTCTCACAGTAATCTAACTGTTCTAATGGGATGGTCTGTGTACTTTGTAAACTGCTGATTTCTCAGTTGCAATGGTGAGGTCAGCAATATACATAAACAAAGAAGCAAACTATTTTAAGTCTAAAGTGCAAAAATATCTCTTATGACTCTCTTGGCTGGCCAAAAACATTTATATTAGTTTTTGAACTGTGTAAAGTTGGTGTATAATATCCTTTAGTGGATAAAACAACTACTGGTGGGGAATAATGAAACCTCTGGGACGATGTTTAACCCAGCAGTAAAATTAAAAGTATAAGTCAAAGGTTCCATAATAATATCAGCGGCAACTTTCACATTTTGTTAGAATCTTTCCGATAAGCGTTTTCGCAGCTGAAGAATATTCTAGGATCAGGGTTTTGCATTGAAAAACACTGCACGTTTTTTTAACACTGCGCATTAATTCCTGTTTCCTGCATTCAGGAGGAAATGAGCATATACCTGGCTTTTCTCTGCCTTGCTTTCTCTTTGATGGGGCAGATACATGCATTTGGTATAAAGTGAGATGCTGTAGCTTGTGGCAGAGGATAGAGCTGATGGCATGGGGAGGGCAAGAGAAGGTGCATTTATGTGTGTTCATACTGCTTTTGAGCCGTCTGATTAGGCGCCTTCATGCTGAGACATCCAGAGAATCTGTATTCATTTGGTCATGCACCTGCCATCTAAAGCAAAGGGAGAGGAGCTTTTGAAAAGCTGGATGAAATGACACTGGAGAAATGGGGATGATAGGGTGAGAGGGAGGCTTACAGACAGGTGAGAGAAAGATGGTGCCTTTTTCTAGGTTCATAATAGCTGACTACCATACTACTTGTACTATTCTGCAGAGTAGAGCATGTGTACTGTGTAGGTTATGCATGCATTTTCATGTACTGAATAGCTGAATGACTTGTGTACTTTGTTTGGCAAAATATGCCATGTGCAATGGAGTGTATTGAGGTACTATATTCTATAATGCAGCAGTTTTGAAGCAGTTTAAAGTATCCAGTTAAAGGCCCATTTTAGTTTTATCCAAATCAGATGAACGTGAATCTGGCAATGTTTTATTATTACGTTGGTTGTACATCCGGAGTGTGAGTGCTGCTAAAAATGCTGCCTAATCAATAGTGTTAAAAGCAAACGTGAGATAAAAGTACATCTGCTGAAGCAGCCATGCCATTTTAGCTTGCTTCTACAAGTCTTTGAGCTCTGGAATCATATTCATACCTGTACCAGGTGGGCTACCGAGCAAGTTTACCATGTCAAAAAAGCCATACATATGGAGCTAATTTTGTGATGCAAATGTTGAAATATGTCAAAATGAAATAACTATTAGTTTACAAATAATGTGCTATGGTAAAGGTGCTTTGAGGTCATAATGGCATGAAAACAAGTCTTTATTAAGTGATAATTTATTTCTATAACTATAATTTTCTGTAATAATAAATTCATGATAAAATAAATGAAAGCTGTTGGCATTCTACTGCTTCATTTCATCCGGAAACTGCTGTGAATTGTATGTAAAAGTATGTTTTTGGAGTTTTGCAAAATGTTGGTAGAGATTCCTGAAAGAAAAATTATTTAACAGAAAAGGTCACACTTTATTTTAGGGTCCAGTTCTCGCCATTAACAAATAATTAACTATGACTTTTGCCTCAGCAAACTACTAATTTGCTGCTTAATAATAATTAGTAAGGTAGTTGTTAGGTTTAGGTATTTGGTAGGATTAGGGATGCAGAATATGGTCATGCAGAATATGTGCTTAAAAAGTACTAATAAACAGCCAATATGCTAATTATGCATGCTAATAGGCAACTAGTTAATAGTGAGAACTGGTCCCCATACTAAAGTGTTACCAAAGGGTTCAAAAATACAGGGTTCAATCCAAAAGTTTTTAATTGAGCTTGCAGTTAAATGCAACAAAGGGCGTGGTTTATGCAGAAGTCATGATTTTTTAATAAAAAAAATAGGTTAAAAAAATCATGTGTATATGTATGTATGTATGTGTGTATATATATATATATATATATATATATATATATATAACATGAAACATGCATGGATGAGTCTCTCACAATAAGATCAATAAGAGATAGGGAGATTTTTAATTTCATGCTGACTTGGTGGAACTCACATGCATAAAATCCTTCTGACATGACTTCAACATGCACAATGCACTTTTTTGCAATCAGGTTTTGCAGTCAGTTACAGTATATTATCACGTTGTAGTCAGTTATTGTTCGTCAGATCTCCCTTCAGCAATCACCCCACTCGCTTTCTCTCCCTTCATTCCTGCCTGGGAGATCAGGGTCATTAGCATTCAGCAGGAATCAAACCCCTGCCAGCCACGTGAAGCCTCACTGCGGTGATGTTTTCCAAATGTTTTCCTTGTGCGATGAATGTGTGTGGCTGTCACCATTCCAGTTGATATATATGTTCTCTGCTCTCTCCTGCGTGCTTCTGCTCCATCCCTTCCTCCATTCCTCTATCTAAGATTCACCAGAGGGGGTCTATGAGGGAAAAATACCACACAGAGGCTTCGGGTGTGCCTGATTTATATATATATATATATATTAGGGCTGCAGAACGATCAGTCGCGATTAATCGATTCAAAATAAAGTTTGTTTACATATATGTGTGTGTACTGTGTATATTTATTATGTATATATAAATACACACATGTATATATTTTCAAAAAAAAAATGTATGTATTTGTATGTAAACACTTATACAGATATAATATATAATTTATATTATATATAAATATAAATATTTGGTAACACTTTAGTATAGGGAACAATTCTCACTATTAACTAGTTGCTTATTAGCATGCCTATTATTAGCATATTGGCTGATTATTAATACTTAAGCAAATATTCTGCGTGACCATATTCTACATCCCTAATCCTACCCAATACCTAAACTAAACAACTACCTTACTAACTATTAATAAACAGCAAATTAGTAGTTTGAGGCAAAAGTCATAGTTAATGCTTTGTTAATAGCGAGAATTGGACCTTAAAATAAAGTGTGACCAAATATTTTACATATTCCAGTATTCTAATATACAATATACAAAAACTATACACAGTACACACACATAGTATATAAACATTAACTTTTATTTTGAATCGATTATTCACGACTAATCGTTTTGCAGCCCTATTTATGTGGCATATATATAGCATATGGAATATATATATGATATAAAAGATTCACCAGAGGGGGTCTGTGAGGGTAAAATAGCACACAGAGGCTTCAGGTGTGCCTGAACAACATCATACTCTGATTTACGGTTACAGATCTTGCGCCACTTTACAAAAAGAGCTGTAGGAGTATTGGCAGTCCAGACGTATGGCCATACTTCATTTTTCCATTTAGGACGCAAGCTGGTCACTTGCCACTGGCGATATGCTAAAGGCTTCTCAGGGTCACTGCAAGGTCACATGCAAAACAGACCTCCAGTCCCCTAGGGGCGCCGTTACGCACTGCCACACGACACAGTGAATGAGAATGAAACCGTGATGCCTGTAGGCAGAATTTTAAAGCAATGCTGTGATGTGACTCACATGATTTTAATGGAAAATAATATTTTAAATGAATTTCAATCAGGTTTCCGGTCAGGTCATAGTACTATTACAGCTGCTATGTTGACTACAAATGATATTATTACATACCTAGATAATAAAAAGTACTGTGCTGCTCTATTTGTTGATCTCTCTAAAGCATTTGATTCTGTAGATCACAAAATCTTATTGCAGAGACTAAGTTGCTTGGGTTTTTGTATAATGAGTCTAAATTGGTTCAATAATTACCTGACAGAAAGAATGCAGTGTGTCTCAGTTGGAAATTCCACTTCTACAGAATTAAAAATAAATAAAGGAGTCCCACAGGGATCTATTCTAGCTCCTATTTTATTTTCACTTTATGTAAATGACATAGGTCAAGAGATAAACACGGCTAAAATCCATCTATATGCTCATGACACAATTATTTATACAGTTGCACAGTCTATGAATCAAGCCATAGAGCTGTTACAAGATTGCTTTCGATCACTGCAATTTTCATTGATAAAACTGAATTTGGTTTTAAATGCAAACAAAAGTAAATATATGGTTTTTACTCGTTGTCGTATCAAAATAACGGTTCCACCTATTCTAACTTTGGAAGGGGACTATATTGAAAGAGTAAATAGTTATAAATACTTGGGCATATGGCTTGATGGACGGTTGGGTTTTAATATTCATATTGAAAATCTTTTAAAAAGCTCAGACCTAAATTGGGTTTTCTCTTTCGTATTAAGAAGTGCTTTCCTTTTGAAGCAAAAAAAGAATTATTCAAAGTTGTTTCCTTTCAGTGTTGGACTATGGTGATGTGGTTTATATGCATGCAAACTTATCCTTATTAAAGAAGTTAGATAGTATATATCATGCTGCAATACGATTTGTGACAAATACATCTTCACGTTCCCATCATTGTACTTTGTACAAAATGGTTGGTTGGTCCTCCTTGTACCAAAGGAGAAAAATGCACAAGCTACTATTTACTGCCAAGGCATTACTACACTGTAAAAAAAAAATCCGTAAAAATTATGGTAAAAACCTGGCAGCTGTGGTTGCCGGAATTCTACTGTAAAAAATACGGTAACAACATTTTAGGTTTTACGGTTTTAACTTAAATTTACAGTTAAATAATGTAATTTCATTAACTGATATAATGTTAATATACCAGCCTATTGAAGTACTGAAATCTGTTTTGTACCTTTGTAATACACTGATAACCACCAAATGCAGGTGGTGATGAGAAAGTTACATGATGAACCAAAGCCCATCACAAGCAGCTTTTAAATAATAACATATATAGAAGATGCACAGTGTCATTCACACAAGCACTAAACACCATCATGGTGAGACTCATTAAACTGAAATATGCAATAAACAGAGTGTTATGATGTTAGAAACCCATCTCTAAATATTTTTAGAAACCTTTTGGAGCTCTATCTGGAAGAAACGTGAATGTTTTATGTTTTTTTTTTTTTTTTATTTCTTATGATGTTGGATGATATTTTTTATTCTTTATTATTTTTCTTGTTCTATGTGTCTCTAATCTGTATGGGAAACTCTCTGTGCTGCCATTTTGGCCAGGACTCCCTGGTAGAAGAGATCTATATCTCAATGGGACAATTCCTGGTAAAATAAAGGAAAAATAAAAAATAAAAAATGATGGAGAGTTGTGCGCTAGCAGCTAGCAGCTAGTCACAGTTGTTTTCTTTCTTTTCTATTTTTAATTTCACTGCAGCAGAGTGTTGGTTTTTCATTAGCACCAGTATTAATGTTAGCACATGTATTTAAATTAAATATATATGTATGTTTAATAAATTTATGGTTATGTGTTTATATATCAAATCAGCATATTAGAATGGCATTGAAGACAGGAGTAAAAATAAATAAATGAATAAATAAAATTGTAATAATATTTCGCAATATTACTGTTTTTACTATGTTTTTGATCAATTAAAACACTTGAAAAATATTAAAATCTGTATAGTTATGTTTGTGTGTGTGTGTGTGTGTGTGTGTATATATATATATATATATATATATATATAAAATTTAATGAACAATGATGGAAAGGTCTATTGACTGTACATTTTTTTATATATATTTGATTTAAATATTCCAGTTTCTTGTCAACTCAAATATTTTGTAAGATAACAATAGATGGCATATTAGTAAAATTTGTATAAATGAAATCACAAATTATTGGCTAAGTAGAAAGGATATTTTCGTCAAAAGACAACAACACAAATGTAGACTGACTCATAAGTTTATTTGTGTAATTGATTAGATTTAGCTTTGCAGTTTGCAGCACTCTGTCTTGAGCAGGGTAGTCTGAGATTCTGCTGAGCGTGGATTATTTCAGCAGTGCAGGTGTGTGAGCCGTCTCATGTTGTTGTGATTCATGTTCGTTCGTTCCACAGTTCGTAATGAATGCACGTGTGAGCATCACACATACATGTGCCACCAGTGTTAACATGAGCAGTTTTTGGCAAACAGATTTGATTCTGCCTGCTCTTCACATTGCATCTTGTACAGTAGACCTCAAGAGAAGGAAACTGAGTGTGCCAGTGACAGTTATTGTCAAAGTAGCATATTTGTTTGACGTGAACAACAACATAGCTGTGAAGATGGAAATGCCGTCTATTGAATTTTGTCAGTATCATTGAAAATGTAACTTTTACAAGCTTTCAAGGTTTTTTTTTTTTTTTTCTATAGAGCTATTGTATATACTATGTATATATATATAGAGAGAGAGAGAGCTGGGCAGTAACTGATTACATGTCATTTGGATTACTACATATTAAATGCTCATAATTAAGTAACAGTTACTTGTTGTGGATTACTTGATTACATATTACTCACACAGTAACAGTAAATTATTCACAATTCATAAAAAATTTGAATGAACATGGTACACAGCAATCCAAAAGTAGGAGAGAGTGGGGACGGTTGTTATTAAAATACACATCTTATTTTAGTTTACATCCAATTTTCAATTGAATATAGCACCTGCCGTCTGTCTAAAATCTAGACTACAACTTCAAAGAATTTTTAGCCTTCATTCTGTATAGGATCAGCTAAAGGTTGATTCTCATTATGAAGAGGTTTCAGTCTGGTGCTAGTCTCCTTTATCCTGTTAATGCATGTTTGTGTGTGAGCGTCTGATTGAGTTATGCCTGCGGAGATTTGGTCACTGTGTGTTGCATTTGCCTCTTCATCCGTCCCTTCAGGCTGTACTGTCCTTCCCCTCCAGCTTCACGGCTGTTTATACAGCTATAAACAAAATGCACATTGAATGTTGTGCCTATGGCCTACTTTAAGGACCATAAAGATGACTGACTGCCTTTATGTTCCTGCCGGTTTTTCATTGTTTGGCCCGATTGCAGCAACGCTGGCATGAGATATTAATGCTTCCTGTACTGGGACTCTGTTTTGTTGACTAGCGCGGGTGCTAACTTTGTTTTATGACATAGGGAGCTAATCACGCCGCCTTTGATTTGTGCTGCAAGAATATACCATGACACGCTGTGAAGGAAAAAAATGGCTGACACAAAAATAGCCAGCGAATAAAATAGCATCAGAACTGTGGCCTACCAGTTAGCATGTAGCATTAAGTTTAGCTCGCTATTACAAATCTGGTTAGCGTAAAATTGCAAGTCTGATTGCTTAGAAAAGTAAATGGCATAATTTGAGGTGTGATTTGTGACCCTGGATCACAAAACCAGTCATAAGGGTTTTTGAAAGTCTGGAATCTGAGGGTGCAAAAAAAATCAAAATATCGAGAAAATCAACTTTAAAGTTGTCCAAATGAAGTTCTTAGCAATGCATATTACTAATCAAAAATTAAGTTTTGATATATTTACAGTAGGAAATGTATAAAATATCTTCATGGAACATGATATTTACTTAATATACTAATGATTTTTGGCACAAAAGAAAAATTTTGACCCATACAATGTATTTTTGGCTATTGCTGCAAATATACCTGACTGGTTTTGTGATCCAGGGTGTTTGTAGGGCTCTCTAAAATCTGTAAATCAATAAAAGCAATAATAAATGTAGCTAATGTTAGCAGAAAGTGTGAGGTGTATTGAGTGTAAGCAGTGCTAATGTTTATTAGAAGGTGCGACAGGTTTTTAGTACACCTGAGGCTCCAGGGGATGTCGTACTATTAATCTGTTTCACAGAGATGAGATTGTGATAACCGGTAAGCTGCTGTTTTCAAGTATTTGCACATTTCCTTGTCTCATACCGAGCGAACGAGCGGTTTATTACTTAAGGAGCCCCTCTATGAGAAATTCCTCATAATCGCTTCATTTTTCCTCAGCGCTTGTCACTGGAGTGGGGGAAATAAGCAGCAAATGAGGTCTATTAGGCACTTTTTTAAAAAAATATGGAACACTTTAGTGTTACATTACTTTTTAAAAGACAAAACAAAACTAAAAAGACATTAGAGCTGTAAATCCTTATTTTAGAGATACAGTATATTTGTTGCATGAACAGTAAGTAGTTTTGTAGATATCAAATGTCTGTATGTTAAAATGGTTTTCTATTACACTGACTTTGTCAACTGTAATATTATTATTATTATTATTATATTCCCCCCTTATTAGGGCTGGGCGGTATATCGAGTTTGTATGATATAACGATATATTCTATATGAGGCAATACCGTTTATATCGATATACTGTACAGTAGTTTGAAAACGAGTGCATCTAAAAATATATAGTGGAGGACACAGACTGAGCATAGAGAAAGTGCATAATACAATTTGTTCTAAACACGTGACAAACTTTATATGAAGGGCTTTAAAAAAACTGGTAAGATATAGAAGCCTATAGTTTAGTTTCAGTTTAAAGCAGCTCTGACAGAAAGGCAGAGACTGTGCCGCTGACAGAGACGTGCTGTTTAATGTGTTTGAGATCTGCTAACATGTATATTTTGCTGAAATATTTGTAGTTGAACGATAAATGTGTCATATGTAGAATTTTAAACCTACAAGTAAGTGTATTTGTATGATAGCACTGACTGTAAAGGGACTGTAATGGGGTAATCAAAACAGCCTTTTTATTCAATTAGTCTGTGCTTTTTTTAATTATTTTCATTTTTAGTTTAGTAAATTTAACTTCTGCTTTAAAAACATTATTTTTGTTTTTAGATTGCAATGTTACAATGTTAGAATGAAATTTTGACCCTTTTTTAACATAATGTATGGTTGAATTCACTTTATTTGTTTAATCCAAATACAAAAGTGTAGAAAATACCGAGATATATACCGTATATCGCAAATCAGCCAAAATACAGAGGTATGAATTTTTGCTCAAGTTGCCCAGCCCTACCCCTTATATAACAATATTATTGTATTTTACTGTATATAATTGTGAAAAAAAAATTGATTAATAAAAGTATTACAAATTAAACTGAATATAATAAATGAGCCTTTAAAAAAAGTTGTAAATTTTTCTTCAAAATTTAATGTTTTATTCAGTTTGTTAATTGCTGTTTCTTTGTAACTTGTGAAACTCTAACATAATTTATAAAAATTGTACACATACACTGTACATACATACATTTTTTTGCATTTTTATATTCTACATATTTTGAATATACAAATTATATTTTTCAAATATATTTAACACTGAAACTGTGTTAGATATACATATATTTTTTTATTTATAGGATGTTTATTGTTTTATTGATGTTTATGTCTTCTTATTATTATAGGTTTATATGCAAACCTCATAAAAAATATAGTATCTCATGTAATATTTATAATGCTTAACCTTTTCTGAGCGTTAAGCTCCTTTAAGTGTCTATTTGCTGAAGAACACCGAATGTTGCTCCTTATTCATGGAAACCCAAATTAGCCGCCTGAATAAAAGCCCTTTGAGTTTGGAGGCCCTGCGTGTTTACAGCTTTGAGACACAGTGCATACCATTTTTCACGCCCATGTCCTCTGTATGTTTGAAGATATTTTGTGCAAATAATGTTTGAGTCCAGACATGCCTACCGAGGCGCAATTGAAGAGGGTTTTCGAAGAGAAAAGTGATGTTGTTGTGGTCTGCCTCGCAGGCAATCAGAACACCAGGGAGCCGATTCACTGTGTTCATATTCTCTGTTTACCCAACAAAAGAGTTTTGTCATTGCTGCTGACACCGAGGGCCACCACAGAAATATCTGGGCGATTCGCAAATCAGGAAAAGAAGAAAAGCAACTGACTTCAGGCCATTACAACGGTTTGCACAGGAATGAACAGAAGAGACAGGACAATTGCGGCCATAAGAAGTGACTGAGTGTTTTTATATGGCTGATTTTCCAGCCCTACCACTTCCAATCAGTCTCATTCGCTAAGGAAAGTATGAATCATCCCATGTCTGTACCTCTCGCTCTCAGACGAGGTGTTTGATGTCAAGGAGACACTTCAATGCACATTGGTGAGATCAGAAGAAATAATGTGAGTAATTT